>ML778119.1:1053386-1066757 GCA_009831015.1 Picea engelmannii | reverse complement strand
AGCGTGTACTTTGGTTTCCCTGAATAGATCAAGCCTGGAACCATTGTGGACTTCCCTGTCTCATGTTTGATATTCTTGTTTATTTCCAAATCGTTATTTGCTTCACAGCTTTTAGATTAGATTGTTTTCTGTTTTGTTTTTCTCCTTTCTGTTAACACTCTTGCTGCTATAGATGTTCTGTCTTGGTGAACCCTGCAAGGCATGCAGAGCGGTCTCTATTTTGCTCATCTGCTGACAGATTGACCGTGAACACCTAGTACTTTCACTACCAAACCTGCAACATCCTTTTCAGATCGAGACAGATGCTTCAGACTATGCTCTGGCCATCATTCTCACTCAACACGGCCACCCTGTGGCCTATCATAGTGAGACATTGTCAGATACTGTCCGTAAGTACCCTACTTGCAACAAGGAAATGTACTCCATTGTGAAAGCATGCTTCTAGTGGAGACATTACATTCTTGGGAAGGAGATAGTCATCCACACTGATCATAAGCCACTGCAACTCATGCAGACATAGGGAAAATTCTAGAATGATTGCCATCAAAAGTGGTCCACATACTTGCAGCAATTCCACCTCAACATAAAGTATAAAACAAGAAGCATCAATCGCGTCGCTGATTGCCTCAGTAGACCACCATTCGCAACACTCACCATGGTGCTAGACTCTTGTGGCCATGAGATATCTCGATGGCCCCAACTCTATGAGACAGACCTTGACTTCACCACCACCCACCAAATATTGGGTGAAAACGCAGTTGTCAATAATTTCCATATTCAGGATGGGTTGTTGTGTCATCTGGGCCATATCTTTGTTCCATCAAGTGAGCAAGCGAAGATGATCTAGGAAGCCCACTACAGTCGGGTGGCAGGACACTTCGGTGTTGAAAAGACAGTGGCAATGCTACAGAAACATTTCTACTGGCCGAAACTTCGACAGGAGGTCAACAAGTATATCAGATTCTGCACTGCTTGCGCTATTGCCAAACCGACCACTAAGAAGCAGGGCCTATACACCCCTCTTCCTACTCCTGAAAGGCCATGGGAATCCATCTCAATGGACTACTTGTCAGGCCACCCATCCACCAAGCGGGCAAATGATTGTGTTTTTGTGGTTGTTGATTGTTTTTCTAAGATGGCGATTCTAGTTGCCTGCAGGAAGAGCATCACAGCAGAGGCCACTACCAGGCTCTTCTTTGAACAAGTCTGGGTACATTTTGGAATCCCACAAACCATTGTCTCAAATTGGGATAGTCAATTTATCAGCACATTCTAGTCGAGCCTCTGGTCACTGTTGGACACCAAGATGACCAAATCCACGGCCTTCCACCCCAAACAGATGGCCAAACCGAGGTTGTAAATTGAATGATTGTGCATATCCTTCGCATGTATAATTCAAAACACCCTTGCACATGGGATGAGAGCCTTCCCTATGTATAGCATAGCTACAACCAAGCCTTGCATAGATCAACTGACCACAACCCCTTTCAAGTGGGGATGGATATCCTATAGAATTCCAAGAAGTTAAGGATATCCTAAAGAAGTCCAATGACAAGTACAAACAATGCCATGATCAACATTGGGTGCCGCATAAATTTTAGGTGGGTGACAAATTTTGGTTACACTTTCAGAAAGAACGCCTTACAAGACATCATAGGAATATTTTCCCACTCCATTATGGGCCATACACTATCACCAAGGCCATGGGGGATAATTCTTTTGAGCTCAACGTTCCTCCTTTCCTTGGTCTGCACCCAGTGTTCAACGTGGATCTCCTTCGCCCTTATTTCCCACCATTATTGGACACCTCAGAAGTAGCAGAACAACTGACACCAACAGAGATCAACCTAGACTACCTACAACAGTCATCCAATGATCATATTATGGATAGACATATCAAGGCCACTCGACAACAAAGGATTCAGCTTTATCGAGTCGTCAAAGCAGGGTAGCTCCTGCACCAAGGCAAGTGGCTCACACAGGGCCAAATTCAGCAGAAATATCCTCATCTGATGGGGGACCTCAATGTAATGGATACCATTTCTTCCTAATGAGATATTATTGATCCATATGGATATCAGTGGCCACCCACCTTTTCCAACTGGCTCAAAACAGTTTTCTGACAATTTTGGCAATTTACTATTTTTAGAAGTTTTAACTTCTGGGGCCATTTTGAGGGCCTAAATGAAGGTTTTTTAGGATCAATATCCTATATGATAGCTGAAGGAATGATTGAGCCCCCAATATGAATCTCCTCGATGATACCTTTCCAACAGGCTATCACACGCCTAAAACGGAGATCGTATGCAAAAGTTACGACCCCGGGAAGTTGATGTACTAACTTACCCGAACGGGGCCCACATGTATTTTGGTGATTCATCTCCTAAGGTTAGGTTTTTGGATGTATAGGGTTTTGGGAATTATTTCTTATTGTAAAAAATCCTTCAGAGCCTCATTTTAACCTTCTTCTTGTGAATGCGAGCTTCCATCACATCTCTTCTCAGAGATAAGCCGCCACCATTCCAGCAAGCTTGTTTCTGCTGCATTTTACAGTTTCAGCTTTTTTTGTTATTGAATAGAAAACCAGTTTTACTGTATCTTTATTATTTTTTGTTAAGAACCTCTTAATAATATGTATTCATTTCATTCTTCTCATAAAATCTGGATCAGTGGTATCAGAGCGGTCTTCTCCTTGTCATCTTAATGCATGTCCCCAACGAGGTCGGAGTACAAAGAGTTGGGTGTCGAGCTTGTTTCTCTTGAGGAAAGAAGATGTCACACGCCCAAGAGACCTCCCATGGCAGGAGAAAATAAAGATGATGGGACAGGAGATCCTTTCAAACTATTTATTGAGCAAGCCCTCATGCAACAGAGGAATGAGATGATGGATATTTTTGCGCAAATCCTTCGGTGTCTACCAACATGCGACGCATCCTCTTTGAACGGAGGTTCCGCCCCCTTCAAGGTACAAATAAACTTTGATATTACTATATTTGAAGGTCAGATAGATGGAGATGATGTAGACAAGTGGTTGAATCTACTAGAAGGGTATTTTTCTGTCCATAACTTTTCGAAGAAAGAAAAGATTACTTTTGCGCTCCTCAAAGTCGTTCCCCATGTCAGAGATTGGTGGGAAACATTCCGTGAGAAAAAGGAAACATACGAAACCTCATTATTTTCAGTCACAAACACCTGGGAATCCTTCATGGATGCTATTAAGGAACAATACTACCATTTCGGAAGTTATGATGACCTGTATACCAAATGGAACACACTACGGCAAAAAGAGACTAAGCAGTGCCAGATTTCACAACTATCTTCCATACCTTGCACACCAAGTTGGGTATCAAATATTCGGAGTGAAATTTGGTGCTCAAGTATCACGGTTCTATGCACATATACATCCAGTATAAAATTGAATTTCTAGACATCCCATCCTTGGGCGCGGCCTACCAATATGTCGTCAAAATAGAGTAAAAGCTCAAACAAAAGATGCGACAATTCGGGCCTAGGAACCCCTCACAAAAAAAGCCAGGAAAGGGCGACCCCAACCCACCGAACAAAGGACAGAGAAAATATGGACAGTATCAGGACAACTAGTCCAAGCAACAAGAAAACAAGGACACTAAAAAGACAAAGAAAGATACGGGGAAGTGGTGCGACTTCCATAAGAGCCCTTGGCATAACACTACTGACTGTCGCTCAAAGTAGTCACCGGTGGCCAAAGTGAAAGCCTCTGAATCAGATGCAGATTATGTCTCTGATCCAAAACAAGAAAGGGGAATATGGATCATTGACATGGAACCCAGTGCCACTGTTGCTACCACCAAGCTCCATCTTGGTGAACCAGACGAGCCAGAAGAAGGAGAGCACATCTTCCATTCACAAATGTGGGTAAAAGGCACCCTGCTGCACTTCATCGTTGATAGCGGTAGCTAGAAGAACCACATCTCAGCAGAGGTCATCAAGCTGCTAGCCTTCCCAATAATGCCACACCCACAACCGTACACCATTGGATGGCTCCACCAAGGAAGTGATCTCCGCGTCAGCCAACAGTGTCAACTGTCGTACAGCATCAAGCCCTTCAAAGATGAGATATTGTGTGATGTTTCTCCTCTCAAAGTTTTTGATGTTCTTTTGGGCCATCCTTATTTATAGAAACATCATGATGTATATGAGTCTAGGCCTCGTAGTGTTATTATTACTTTGAATAGGAAATTGTACAGGATACCCGAGGCAGTCCTACCTAGTGTTATTTCCTTGATCTCTGCTAAGAAATGCATGAAGGTAATCTCTCAGATGGGGAATTTTGTCTTCTTCATGATTCTCTCTTAGAATAAGAAAAAGATCACAGCCACATCCAAGGTCTCTGCGGTCAACCTCTCCACACAATAGAAGAATGTAGATAAGGTCGTTGAAGAATACTTGGATATCTTCTCCTCACCTACAAGGGTACCTCTGCACTGCTAGGTCAATCACCCCATCGATCTAACCCCCAGTACACTTCTACCCAATGGGCCAATCTATCATCGTTCTTTGTGTGAGAATGAGGAGATAAAGTGAAAGATCCAAGAACTACTCCACAAGGGGCACATTCTCCCCAGCTCATCACCTTAAGGGAGCCCAATTGTGTTGGTACAGAAGAAAGATGGAACCTGGTGACTCTGTATTGATTATTGGGCTCTTAATAAAATCACAGTCAGAAGCTAGTACGCAATTCCCTGAATTGATGAACTCCTTGATCAACTCACGAGGGCCAAATACTTCAGTAAGATTGATCTTAAGTCTAGCTACCACTTGGTCCTGATAGAACAAACAAATGTATGGAAGACCGCCTTCAAGTCAAAGGAAGGCCTTTTTGAATGCTTGGTCATGCCCTTTGGTTTGACAAATTCTCCAACCACTTTCATGAGGATGATGGACGATATACTGCGACCATTCACCAATACTTTTGTAGTGGTGTATCTGGATGACATTCCAATTTATAGCAAGACTTGGGTCGAACACTTGCATCATATTCAGCAGGTTCTGCACACCTTGTGGAAGCACAAGCCATACGCCAACTTGGAAAAATTCTCCTTCGGCATGGATAGGGTCCATTACCTGGGCTACATCATTGATCAGCATGGCATACATGTGGATCCACCCAAGATCCAAGTCATCCGTGACTGGCCAGCCCCAACAACACTCACTAAGCTTCAGAGCTTCTTGGGACTTGCCAATTTCTACTGTAGGTTTGTGTTGGGTTTCTCCCATATTGCATGGGCCCTCAGCCAAATAAATAGGGGTGGTGGTAAGGAAATATTTGCGTGGGGCCAGTCCCAACAATAAGCAATCGATGATTTGAAACAACGCTTGTGCTCAACCCAGTACTTTCACTAGCAGATCTATAACATCCTTTTGAGATCAAGACAGATGCTTCAAACTATGCTGTGGGCACTGTTCTCACTCAGCACGACCACCCCATGGCCTATCATAGTGAGACATTGTTAGATATTGTCCATAAGTACCCTACTTACGACAAAGAAATGTACTCCATTGTGCAAGCATGTCGCCAGTGGAGACATTACATTCTCGGGAAGGAGACAGTCATCCACACTGATCATAAGCTACTGCAGTTCATGCAGACACGATGAAAACTGCAGAATGACCACCATCAAAAGTGGTCCACATACTTGTAGCAATTCCACCTCAACATCAAGTATAAAACAGGAAGAATCAATCGTGTCATTGATTTCCTCAGTAGACCGCCAGTCATGACACTCACCACAGTGCTATACCCTTGTGGCCATGAGACATCTGGATAGCCCCAACTCTATGAGACAGACCCTGACTTTTCCACCACCTACCAAATGTTGGGTGCAAACGCAGTTGTCGATAATTTTCATCTTCAGGATGGGTTGTTGTGTCGTCTGGGCCATATCTGTGTTCCATCAAGTGAGCGAGCGAAGCTGATCTAGGAATCCCACTATAGTCGAGTGGCAGGACACTTCGGTGTTGAAAAGAGAGTGGCGATGCTATAGAAACATTTATACTGGTCGAAACTTCGATAAGAGGTCAGCAAGTATATCAGGTCCTGCACTGCCTGTGCTATTTCCAAACAGACCACTAAGAAGCAAGGCCTGTACACCCCTCTTCCTACTCCTGACAGGCCATGGGAATCCATCTTAATGGACTACATGTCAGGCCTCTCATCCACCAAGCGGGGAAATGAATGTGTTTAATGGTTGTTGATCACTTTTCTAAGATGGTGATTCTGGTTGCTTGTAAGAAGAGCATCACAACAAAGGCCGCTGCCAAGATCTTCTTTGAACGAGTCTAGGTACATTTTGGAATCCCACGAACCATTGTGTTAGATCAGGATAGTCAATTTCCCAGCACATTCTGGTCGAGCCTCTGGTCACTACTGGACACCAAGATGACCAAATCCACGGCCTTCCACCCCCAGATAGATGGCCAAACCGAGGCTGTAAATTGAATGATTGTGCATATCCTTTGCATGTATAATTCAAAGCACCCTCGTACATGGGATGAGAGCCTTCCCTATGTCCATCATAGCTACAACCGAGCCCTGCATAGCTCAACCGACCACAACCCCTTTCAAGTGGGGTTGGGATTCCAACCATTGGGACCCATAGATGTTGCACTTCCCCTTGGGGTCACCTCGACCGACTCATCTCCTTCTCCAATTGAAGCTGAAAAAGCCACCCAGTTCATTGAGCAGATCCAGCACATCCGCCAACAGGTTCAGGATATCCTACAAAAGTCCAATGACAATTACAAACAATGCCATGATCAACATCGGGTGCCGCATAAGTTTCAGGTGGGAAACAAAGCTTGGTTGCACTTGCAGAAAGAACGCCTTACAGGACCCCATAAAAAGCTTCGCCCACTCCATTATGGGTCGTACACTATCACCAAGGCCATGGGGGATAATGATTTTGAGCTCAACATTCCTCCTTTCTTTGTTCTGCACCCAATGTTCAACGTGGATCTCCATCACCCTTATTTCCCACCATTACTGGACACCTCAGAAGTAGAAAAACAACTGAAACCATAGGAGCTCAACCCAAACTGCCTAGAATAGGCATCCAATGATCATATTATGGATAGAAAAATCAAGGGAACTCGACAACAAAGGATCCATCTTTATCGAGTCATCAAAGCATGGCAACTCTTGCACCAAGGCAAGTGGCTCACCCAGGACCAAATTCAGCAGAAATTTTCTCATCTGATGGGGGACCTCAAAAAAATGGAGACCATTGCTTCCTAAGGAGGGAGGATTTATCCAGATGGATATCAGTGGCCACCCACCTTTTCCAACTGGCACAAAACAGTTTTTTGACAATTTTGCCAATTTACTATTTTTAGCAGTTTTAACTTCCAGGGCCATTTTGAGGGCCTAAATGAAGGTTTTTCAGGATCGAGCTCCTCAATGATATCCAAATGAATGATTGAGCCCCCAAAATGAATATCCTCGATGATACCTTTCCAATGGGCTATCACACACCTAAAATGGAGATCGTATACAAATTTATGACCCCAAGAAGTTGATGTACTAACTTACCCAAACGGGGCCCACATGACTTTTGGTGCTTCATCTCCTAGGGTTAGGTTTTTGGATGTATAGGGATTTTGGCATTCTTTCTTATTGTAAAAATGCCTTCAGAGCCTCATTTTAACCTTCTTCTTGCGAATGCGCACTGCTGTCACATCTCTTCTCAGAGATAAGCCACCATCATTCCAGCAAGCTTGTTTCTACTGCATTTTATAGTTTCAACTTATTTTGTTATTGAATAGAAACCAATTTTACTATATCTCTGTTATTTTGTGTTAAGCATCTGTTAATAATTTGTATTCATTTCATTCTTCTCATAAAATCTGGATCATTTTGTGTCTTCTTGATTGTGTAATTAGGCAATTAGGAAATTGTATGAATTGGATGTGTTTTTATACTCGTAAATGCTTGCGTCTCGTGGTGTCTTAAGCCAGAGACACGAACTGCGATTTCGTTGACTATGGGCATAGTTTCATGTATGCATGTTGAACCTCATAGTAGTTCTAAGTCCCTTGGAGGATGGATTTTTTTAATCTCAGGAGAGGTAGTGCAAATATGCATAAGCTCTCTACGAGGCAAGCAGATACTGAGAACCACTTACGTTCTAGACTTGATGAAGGAGTGCAAGAGTTGTGTATAAGACCCTTCTAAGTTTTAAGTTCAGGAGAAAGAGCAAAAATCTCTTAAATCCTTCATAACTAGTGAAGCTCAAGAAGGATAGAAAGATTCAAGTATCGAAAGGGAATATCCTTTCATTTGGAAGATGAACGGATGAGACCTTTCGGGAGGATATAAGGTCTGTCGTGACCGCTAGATTGGAAGAAGGAGCGTAGGCATTAATGCCTCGACTCCTTCAGTCTTCACAAGATCGATGGATGTTGATAATCATCGTGAAGGGGATGGATCCTCCAAAACCCGAAGTCATGATGTGATCTAGATCATAGATCCATGGATCTATCGGGACCCACCTTGACCATCAGATCCATGAGTGCGGAGTTCGCGCTATGGGAGAATCGCGTGTTGGTGCGATTAAAATTTCGAAACCCAAAGTTGTGATGTGATATGGATCATTGGATCGAGGAAGGTCATGGAAGTTTGATCTGATGCAAGCATACTAATGCAAGGAGTATGTGGGAATTCAAAATTCCCTAAGGACCAATGTTAGAAGAGACTAGCGCTTTCATAAGCGCGGATGAGATCCAAGAAGCAAACTTGTTTCAAGTTCCTAAGATCAGGAGGGAAGCGGAAGTTGAGACCTATACATCAGGGCTCACAGGAATTAAATCAAATGTTGAGACCTTTGAAACATATGGAATCTTCCAAGTCAGGGAAGAAAGCGAAATCTTAGGAGGAGGAGCAACAGTGACCGTCGGATCAAGCACTGTGAAAGATCTGGACCGCTGGGATCCATGTCCAGACAATTATAAGAGTGCGTAGGAGGAGATCAGATCTGGGTCATCATATCTGAATATGAGGACCAACATTGGTTGGATCCCATGGAAAGTGCAGGAGGCCTAACCCTTTGAAAGTGCACAGGAGAGTGGACTTGCGAAGTCCCAAAGTTCTGAAGTCAATCAAAACCGTCCAACATCAGGGTTGATACGTAGCATAAGATCCACAACTTTGGAGGTTGTGGACAAGGAGGACAATAGACACCTGAAGTAAATCCTAGTCGTTTATCTCTAGGGGTATACGTGTCGGGAGATCATGTATTTCAGGTAAAATCACTCCAGAGAAATGGGTACATAAGAGTTTGAAACTCGTAAAGTACCAAAGAGCCGAAGCACCAAAGGGTCGAAGATCCGAAGAGTCGAAGGTCTCTGAACCATTAGATCCATAGAGAGATGTGGCGACAGATCATGAACTCCGAGTGGAAGCACTCTGGGAGAATGCGAAGGAGAAGAGTTTGAAATCGCTGAAGCCCGAACAACCGAAGCAACCAGGAACCGTCAATTTGCGGGAGGACACATGTCATCAAATCGCGGACTCTTGGTAAAACCATTCCGAGAGAAACAGAGAGTGAGGAAAATTGAGATCTGAGATCTCTGAATGTCGTAGTCCTGAAGGAGACAAGGGATGCTGATTTAGAGAGGACACGTGTTGATAGATCATGAGCTTTGGGTGAATCGCACAGGGGTTTTAGTTGAGAATTGAGATTCCTGAACACCGAAGACCTGAAGTGAATATAGACCACCAGATCCAGAGGGATGCGTGGTGATGGACAGTGGACTCCAAAGAAATATGTTTGAGAGTTTTCAATTGATATTTGAGAGTCCCTAAGTCTGGAGAGTCAAAGTAAATCTCAACCATTCGATCATCTGAAGTAAATCTCAATCATCAGATCGTCTGAAGTAAATCTCAAGCATCAGATTGTCTAAGGTGAATCTGGACCGTCCAATCCAGAAGAGATGTGGCATAGATCGGTGGATTCTGGACAAAGTCCTGAAGTACTTCATAGCCATCAGATCAAGAGGACAGGTGGCATAAATATGTAGATTTTGGGTAAAGACCCGAAGCAATCCTCAACCATCTGATTCAAGTGGACATGCGGTAGGAATCCTCTTACTTCAAGCGGAAGTGAAGTTTGAGATTTGAGATCTTAGAAGTCTAGAGACCCGAAGCAAATCTCAACCATTGATTGAGAAAAGGGCTGCAGGACCGTTGATCTAGTTGAAAGGTCAAACCCCCAAAGAAGAGGAAGAGCCATTGATTGAGAAGGATGGGTGTCCGCAAATTGTCGACTCCAGAATATTGACGTACAAAAGAAAGGAAAGTTTGATACTTGAGAATTCCAAAGTCCAGAATTCCAAACAAAATCATAGTCATCCATTTGAAAGAGATCATATCTGATCCACAACTTTGAAAGGGATAGATATGAGTCGTCATATCAGAGGCACCATCAATATAATGAGATTAGCAGTCTCATAACATTGTGGGGATTGGAGATGTGCAAACTTTAAAAATTTGAGGGAAGGCCACAATACAAACCACGGTTTTGAACAAAGGACACGTGGAGGCTCAAGGAGAATTGTGGGCCAAAAGGTAGTTTGGTTTCAAACCGCCTTTGGTTGTGCCCACAATTGTTTGTTTGTGTGAGGTTATCACCCAAGGTCACCTCAAGGAGGGGATTATCAGAAAAGGGGCTAGTGCCCAAACTCAGAGATTCCCCAAGCACAAAGGGAAGCTCGTGGGTACCATTATACCTGCACCCAAAAGTCAAAAGGGTCTGCATTTAATTACAAAGCGAGACCATCAGGGTCTCAGAGAGTCGCTTGGCTTCAAAATTGGAGATTCTTGACCGGGAGGTTGGACCGATTCACTGAATTTCCAAATTAGAAACCATGAATAGAGAATCTGTCCTTTAAGAAAATAGAAAATCTGTATGCCCCATCATGGGTGTGTTACACACACACAACCATTCTTATGTCACAGACCAATTCTATTTTCCATGTGCGCACAAACTGATTCCTCATGCGCACAAGAGAATCCAACCTCATGTGCACATAGAGTATTTCCCTACGTGCACGGTCATTCTAACTTCGCCTCAGAGACTCATGACCATTATCATAAGGTTAACTTAACAAGAAAAACT
The DNA here is from genome assembly GCA_009831015.1 of Picea engelmannii. Taxonomy (NCBI): domain Eukaryota; kingdom Viridiplantae; phylum Streptophyta; class Pinopsida; order Pinales; family Pinaceae; genus Picea; species Picea engelmannii. The sequence continues at coordinate 1,055,607 of ML778119.1, read as the reverse complement.
AACAACAACTGTCATACTCATCCAGGACTACAAATATTGAGTATCAGCACCACACTTACATGTGCAATAAACAATATACATAATAACAACAATCACTTATATGCAACAACATACAATAAGTAAACCGTTATTAAACATAGATAATTAAGCACATAGTAAATGATACACGCACATAAAGACACTTATGTTTTATGAAAAGTCACCAACTATGTACAAAACTCAGATGTTCCTCCCAGCCATAGACTATGTTTCTCATATACTTTCATAAACAAGCCACCCCCGAGCTGGCGATTAACTCCACCAGGGAAAAATGGTTCCTAATACCAAGATAAGGTCTGATAATTAACATAATTTTTCATTTCATGCCCTAGGGTACCATTGTTGCAACTAGACTATAGTCTCTCATTCCCCACATGCCTATTCCACCCAAGGAAGTGTTTCCACCCAAGGAAGTGTGCCCCTTCTCTTCTCAACAGTCCCTCGGCTTCCCCACTTTCCTTCCAAGGTTCTGGCAATAGGCCAAACAAGAAGTCTCATATCCATGCAACTAATTCCCAATGCACCAGGGAAAAATTCCCTGCAAAACTCTAACCTGGAGAGAATGTTGAAGGGCCTGACTACTCGCCTCTTCAATAAAAAATATTCCACCTAGAGAGAATGTTCACAATCCCTCCATCCCTCATGTTCGACAAAAAATCTGTCACTTAGAGAGAATTCTCATGGGCTTGACATTCCTCCTCTTCGACAACAAAATACTCTAGTTACAATACAAAAAAACCCATTTACATTCTTTGCTCTAAAGATAAGGTAATAGTCATCCTTTTTCAGATGGTTCGACCCCTTCTCCATATGATAAATTAATGACTCCCTAAAAAGAATCCCCCAAATTACACTAAAGCCAATAATATATATTGCATGCCTTAAATTGGACACTTCTCACCTTTAGAACTAGCTTTATCCACTTGATGACTCATTCCCATCCCTCGGGAACTTAGGATAAATAAATATCCATAAATTATACTTTTTGAAAATATTAACAAAATACTCTCTAGGACTTATGTAACATCCCCAGCCACCAACAGTGATCAGGGGATCAAATTTTGCTCAATTTTCAAAGTGCTCAGAATGCGATGAAAACAGTTCCATTGCGTCCGTCTCGTCTTCCTGATTCCAGCGGTATATTTACTTTCTCAAATGGAGTTCGTATGAAGGAGATATCATGATCTGTCCGCCAAGACAAACAGGCAAGATTTTTGGATGCTGACTGTACCTGTCCGTATAGTTCGTACAGTCTGTAAGGTGACGTGGCAGGACCGTACAAGTTGTATGGTGATGATGTGGCAGTTATTTATTGGTTGGTTGTTGGCGTATAAGATGGTGACACGTGTCTGGTTGGTGGCGAATAATATGAGGACACGTGGCCCAATCCATGGGCGCCACGTGTCCCCTTCATTTTTGTTCATTTGGTTATATAAAATTGTATTGGGAGTCCACGGGATTTGACCCCCGGACCTCCCCCCACACTAAAGACTTCATAACTCTCTGCTAACCAAAGTACCGCCATTTGTTTCTTGTTTACTATGCCATAAAACATATATTTAAGTTTGAATGTATTGACAAACGGAAAGGGGGGCGGGCCAGGGCTTAGCCCCGACCCGTGGACGCATTGTATTACATATGACCCAACATATATGTATTGGCCCGACCATTGGCGCGTGTGCATTACATTGCATTGCATTGTATTGCAATGTATTGCAATATATTGCAATGTATATATATATATATATATAACCGTGTGTTGGCGCGGGGTTTGAAACCACGACCCGTGTGTTAAGTATTGGCGCGGGGTTTGAAACCACGACCCGTGTGTTAAGTGTTGGCGCGGGGCCCAAACAGAAGTTGCACGGTTTTCAAACGGTTTAACCACCTTTTTTCCCAGCGCGAGGTCACATGGCCATATGCCCAGTTGCCGAGGCGGTTAGGGGCTGGAGGCACCTTAACCGTCCTACAGTTGCACCCGGTGCTGGGTTTTTACGCTTAAAAGAGCGTGTGAGCTAGGTTCACTCAAGGGTGTTGCAAATTGTAGAACCAGAGACAACAAGCTTGAAGAGGGAGACTTCCAGGAGGCCTAACTTCTTCATTTTTCGACCGATTGAGGTGCCGAAAGAGCCCAGACAAGGGTTTTGGGACGCTGGGAAGCCATTGGAGCAGTCGGTTTGTC
>ML778119.1:1031819-1049286 GCA_009831015.1 Picea engelmannii | reverse complement strand
TGGCTATTTGCCCAAGTCGCCTTTAGATTTCATCTTTGGGAAAGATATTGTTGTTGATGGGCAATATGATATTGATCGGGCAGAGAAGTTCATTGAACAAATTCAGTCGATACATCAGGTGGTGCAAGAGCAGTTGGAAAAGAATCAGGCCAAGTACAAAGCGAGACATGACAAGCATCGTGTTGATCACAATTTCAAATTTTGTGATGAAGTGTGGCTTTACATCAGCAAGGAGAGGCTTAAAGGAGAAGGTAAAAAGTTGAAACCAATTAGATATGGTCCCTTCAAAATTGTCGGCAAGATTGGTTATAATGCTTTTCATTTAGATTTGCCTCCATATATGCAGATGTATGCAGTTGTTAATGTTGAGAATTTGAAGTTATATGAGCCTCTGTTGATTGATGATCAAGGAGAGCATGTTCAGATTCCTTCCATAGATGATTTTTCTCCAGAGTATCTAACAGAACTGCAGGAAGACACCATACTTGACAGGAGAATGCGAACTTTGAAGCGAGGAAATGTGGAATATTTGTGAGTTGGTCTTAAAGGGACGAATCCAAGTAAGGCCAAGTGGATTGAGGTTGGAAGGGTGAGGGAACTTTACCCTCATCTTCACATAGACTGAGATAGTCTTTTGGAGGTCCAAAAGCTTCCCAATGGGGAGGTGTGATCAGGGGATCAAATTTTTCTCAATTTTCAAATTGCTCGGAATGCAACGAAAATAGTGCCATTGCGTTCGTCTCGTCTTCTTGATTCCGTCGGTATATTTACTTTCTCAAATGGAATCCGTATGAAGGAGATATCGCGCTCTATCCGCCAAGCCAAACAGGCAAAATTTTTGGATGCTGACTGTACATGTCCGTACAATTCGTACAGTCCGTACGGTGACGTGGTAGGACCGTACATGTCGTACAGTGATGACGTGGAAATTATTTATTGGTTGGTTGCTGGTGTATTGGATGGTGACACGTGTCTGGTTGGTGGTGAGTAATATGAGGACACGTGGCCCAATCCATGGGCGCCACGTGTTCCCTTCATTTTTTTTCATTTGGTTATATAAAATTGTATTGGGAGTCCACGGGGTTCAACCCCTGGACCTCCCCCCACACTAAAGACTTCATAACTCTCCGCTAACCAAAGTACCGCCATTTGTTTCTTGTTTACTATGCCATAAAACATATATCTAAGTTTGAATGTATTGACAAACGGAAAGGGGGGCGGGCCGAGGCTTAGCCCCAACCCGTGGACGCATTGTATTACATATGACCCAACATATATGTATTGGCCCGACCATTGGTGTGCGTGCATTACATTGCATTGCATTTTATTGCAATGTATTGCAATATATTGCAATGTACATATATATATATATATATATATATATATATATATATATAACCATGTGTTGGCGCGGGGTTTGAAATCACGACCCGTGTGTTAAGTATTGGCACAAGGTTTGAAACCACGACCTGTGTGTTAAGTGTTGGCATAGGGCCCAAACGGAAGTTGCATGGTTTTCAAACGGTTTAACCACCTTTTTGCCCAGCGCGAGGTCACATGGCCATATGCCCAGGTGCCGAGGTGGTTAGGGGCTGGAGGCACCTTAACCGTCCTATGGTTTTCACCGTTGGCACGGTTGCACCCGGTGCTAGGTTTTTACGCTTAAAAGAGCGTGTGAGCCAGGTTCACTCAAGGGGGGTGCGAATTGTAGAACCAGAGACAACAAGCTTGAAGAGGGAGACTTCCAGGAGGCCTAACTTCTTCATTTTTCGATCGATTGAGGTGTCGAAAGAGCCCGGACAGGGGTTTTGGGACGCTGGGAAGCCATTGGAGCAGTCGGTTTGTCAATTTGAGCATTGTAAGACATGTGTTTGAGCACTTTTTGAGAAATTAATAATAATGATCCATCGGAAGCTAGACCAGGAGATGTAGCCCAGAAGAGGGGTGAACTCCTTTATCAATTGTTGTGCACATGTGTTTATGTTCAATGTTTATGCTGTTGTCTATGTGTATTTCACATAAGTAATCCTTAATTTATGTGTTGCAAATTGATCCTATTGGTTTAAACACATAACATTTCACTTGCAATAATTATTCAAGTTTTTCAAGTCTTCTTCATTTTTAGATCAAACAGGCTAGGAAACACCACTTCTTGGACATCTCTCTTATCTCTGATACCAATTCATGATATTATCGACCCTAAACCAATATGCCAGGTCATGCCACTAAATAACCTTTATGCTCTGATACCAATTTATGACTTTTATATGCATGCATATCTAACACAAATTAACATCTATAGCATTTTGCTCATGCCACTATTCACGCTGAAATAATCATTAAAACATTTTGACAATATATGCATACAGATGAAATATTCTGACCATACACAGATTAATGCGGAAATAACAGTAAGCCTACACGTAAAACATAAATGATATATTCATTCATTACTCATCAATTTATAACACATGTACAATTAAACAACATACAATCAACAAAGATTTGGTCCTTATATTTCAATAGATGACCACCAAATGCATGCAGAACTTCAATGAACCTCCCATCCTTATACCACGCTGGTCATCATGCTCAGCAGTGGGTCACCCTCGAGCTAGGACTAAACTCCACTAGGCAAGGGATTCCTAGGCTTGCAAGGGAAACATGAAAGTCGCACAGGTCAACAGGAAGGTTTATCTCCTAGAGAAATATCACAGTAGTAGCTTACAACCTCTCATTCCCCACATGCCTATCCCACCCTAGAAAGTGTGCCCCTTCTCTGCTCAATAGTCCTTCGACTACCCCACTTACCTTGCGTGGCTTCAACAATATCACAGACAAGAATTCTCTTATAACTATAGTTGTAGTTGGGCTCCCTCTGGGAAATAACTTCCCCAACAACCTCTCTCACTTGGAGAAAGTTTCTTGCAGGCCTAACAACCTGCTTCTTCAGTCCATGGGCTTGACAACCCACCTCTTCAAACCACAGGCCTAAAAACCTACTTCTTCACCCCAACTTCTAAATTAGTTCCCGAAAAGGTGAAGGAAACAACAAATATCAGTAAAGAACAGACGATGGCAGTAATCCACACTCAGTCAAGGAACTTCATGGGATGCAACGACCAACAGTTAAGACATAACACAGCTCAGGTAGTTACAAGGTGCGTGATTGTTCAAAGTTCAACGATGGAGATGATGGATTAATACATGAGTCAGTGGGTAAATCAGGTAGGGGGGCATACTTACGAGCAGGCGATGGTCGCAAGAATGGTGAGAAGGAGGAACCCCCAATGAACTATATTTCACAGCTATAAACTACATGTGCCCAAGTTGACACATGTCTTCCTGGAGTTGCATGAGATCCACTTAACACTCGTTCCCCTTTTTCTAGGAACTTAGGACAACACCTATCATGTCCACCTTAGCATTTAAGAAATAATAACAAAATATTATTTCCTTAGAGGTAAGCCCTCTAGCTTATCCTCTAAGCCTAAACACTTATTCCCCTCCCTTACCCTACCTAGTGGAGCTTATTCCCCCATTATATTTTATCGTGGTCGGTCTACATGCAACAATGTATTTATATTAATAATATGAGTATTTACATATACAAAAATAGGCTCTTTGGCCTTTAGCATCTAGGCTCTCTAGCCTAATCATCACATAATCCTCCTAGCTTATAATCACTTGGATCACCATCCTACAAAACATATTTAAATTCAAAATTACAGCTAGGGCTCAGTCTTGGGATGTTACAATCCCCTCCCCTTATTTATGCTCTATCCTCAGTGCATTATATACCATGTACCATTCAAATTATTTTAAAATCTCCAAGATTTATCTATTGGAAGCTTGTTATCCATCTGGTGCTCTACTTTCCAGCACCAATTCTGGTATTCATACTGTAGTTGGAAGTCAATTTCTCTATTCCATAGAGCTTCTTCTGGAAATAATTCAACTCATTGTTCCATTTGACACACCCTCCTTATGTAAGCTACCATTCCATAAACATCCTTGAGTTGCCTCCTCCTTGTTGCACTCTCCCTTCCAGGCTCATGCATCCCTTCACTGCTACATAGTCCTTCAGTGATCCATCTTGCCAAGGATTTCACACACAAGGAGAGTGCTAACCCATTACTAGAACCCCACCATGGTTCTACAATTATAGGGATTTAGTGTCCTCAATAGTAGTTGTTATTTCCACCATTCCAACTTTGATCATTATTATATCATCTACATCACACACATGCAGTTATCATGAGAGAACATAAAAGAATTCATTTAGAAATCAAATTAATTACATAAGGAATTCAACTTTTCCCAAAATATGAAATTCTTTTTCATAATTTTTTCATTGTTGTTTCAATAATAGGATGCAGTCCTCCCTATGGATTTCAACAAGCACCATGTTGATTACCATTTTAAATGCAATGATTCTATCTTGCATTCAACCAACAAATTGTCAGTATTTCCTCTACATCATACTCTCATTGCAATATGTACAAAAACCTTATGAAGTGTTCTGAGAATTTTCCATAACTAACAATTCAATCACAACTACAAACAATTTATTGGATAAAATGAATTATCATTCTATGCATACGCTTGTTCCTCATTAATATCAATAAATTCATTACTCCTTTTTCTGAATAGAAACTTTCCTACAGTCAATGTTCATGTGACTACTTGACTTGGAACTTTCCTGTTGCAATGTCTAATAGCTCCTGAAATGTTCTCAATTACATGAGTTAGCAACACTTCATCCGTTAGTATAATTATTTCCATGCAATAATATATATGCATGCACTAACAAAACACATTCAGGAAATACATTTAAGTATACAATTCTATCATGTATGAGTGCAACTCTGCCACCTACTAGGCATGAGTGAAATTCTCAATGCCTATTTATCCAATGCACCTTTGCATTGATTTTCAAAATGATCCTTATCTAAGTCATGTATCTCACCATCCATAAATTGTAAATCTGGCCAATGTCTTGACACATTCTCCACAAACTTCCCATTGTCTTCTCGATTATTTGGATGTCTTCCTTTTTGACCTGAACACTACACCAAGAATATAATTATGTGGTGTGCATTAGTGTTAGAAAAAAGGTTCCATTCCAAGTTTTACTTAAAGGTATGAAGCTCATTGGGTATTTGTGCGGTATGTAACCTTTCTATATCCATACCTTATCATATCCAACCATGTCCGATAAGTTTTAAACCTATGAACTAAAGTAATGCATATAGATTCTTAAGCAAAAAAAAATTTAATCAATGGCGCATTCACATAATACACAGAGATTTATACCGGAAACCCTCAACTAGGAAAACCTTTCTTATATTCATTATATCAAATTTCACCATTCATTATACAATATATACAATGTTTTTAGGTATTCCGTAGATACCAAAAGCCTAATCCCTAAAATCGGGATTATTTTTAGTAAACCGCTAAAAATAGCAAAAACCGCCCAAAAAAACAATTTGGGGCACTGCGCATAAAAAGGGGGGGGCATACCTGCCCCACCTGGGACCCCCCTAGGAAAGAGACCAACACACACGACACATACAGAACACTACTACGAGGGATCATCAGACACAGTTGTCATATCTAACGTGCCCACACACACACATGCAAAGAATCTAACACATACCCAACATTCTCTCACTTGTTGTTTTCTTTTGCATCCAGGGGTCCAGGGGATTATATAGTCAAAAATCCAGGGAAACAATGCCCATTGTTACTCTACACCAAGAGAAATTTTCTTTGCTCACAAACCTTGTCAATGAATCTGCAACATTCTTCAAAGTGTCAACCTTTTCCAGCAACACCTTGTTTTCCTCAACCATGTCTCTCACAAAGTGATACTGAACATCAGTATGCTTTGTCTTCGAATGATAAGTTGGGTTCTTTGCCAGGAAGATTCCACTATGACTGTCACAATCTAATCTCACTGCTTGTTGTACCAACCCAATACCTGAAAACAATCTTTGTAACCATATTTCTTCCTTGCTTGCATGAGTGGTGGCCATGTATTCAGCTTCTGTAGTTGAGAGTGCCACTACAGCCTGTCTTTTGCTCATCCAACTGATTGCTACTCCAAATAGGTTAAACACATACCCACTTGTAGATCTTCTACGATCCATATCTCCAGCCCAGTCTACATCAAAAAATCCATGTATTTCCAGCACTCTGTCCAATCGTGGTCTTCCTTGGTAGCACAATCCATAACTGGCAATGCCACGAAGATACCTGAAGACCCTCTTTATTGTTGTCCAATGCTCCTTCCATGGTTTTGAAATATACCTGCTCAAAAATCCCACTGCATGTGCAATGTGAGGTCTAGTACAGACCATTGCATACATCAAACTACCAACTGCACTAGCATATGGAACATGGGACATGTCCTCTTCTTCTTCCTGTGTCTTGGGAAACTGATCTGCAGATAACTTTACACCTATAGGAATAGGAACCTTGACCGGTTTACTTCCATGCATATTAAACTTCTACAATATCATCTCAACATATTTTCTCTAATTCAACCAGAGTTTCCTATTTTCACGATCTCTTTTAATCTCCATTCCCAGAATGAAGTTAGCAGCACCGAGATCCTTCATGTCAAATTTGGAGGATAGCTGCGATTTCACCTCCTTGATAGCATCCATGTTATTTCCTACCAACAACATGTCATAAACATACAACATTACATAAATTAAGTGATTACCAACCTTCTTAGAATATACACAGTGATTATCCTTGCTTCTTACAAATCCCAATCCAAGGATGTATGTGTCAAACTTTTGGTACCACATCCTAGGTGATTTCTTCAGACCATATAGTGACTTCTTTAGCTTACATACCAGCTCTTTCTTTCCCTTCACTACAAAGCCTTTTGGATGCTTCATGTATATTTATTCTTCTAGATCCCCATGTAGGAATGTTGTCTTCACATCCATCTGTTCCACTTCAAGATCAAAAGAAAAATCAATAGATAAAAGAAATCTAATAGAAGTTAACTTAGCAACAGGAGAAAAAATCTCACCAAAGTCAATTCCCTCTACTTGGGAATAACCTTTTTCTACTAACCAAGCTTTGTATTTATCCACTTTTCCTTCTGCATTAAACTTCTTCTTAAACAACCATTTGCTACCAAAATATTTTCTTTCAGCTGGCAAATCAACTATATCCCATGCCTCATTCTTATCCAAGCCATCCATTTCTTCAACCATGGCCTTTTTCCATAGTTTATTATCCTCTAAATTCACTGCTTCCCTGACAGTTCTGGGATCATCATCAGTAATAGATAAAGAAAAATTGGAACAGAAATTAGGTGGACTATACCTTTCTGGTTTCCTTTTATCTCTCACCGATCTCCTCAATACTGGGGTATGAGGTTCTTCTTCTTCCTCCTCTTCTTCAGATGATTCAGATTTTGCATCATCCAACTCAAGCTCTATTTTCTCAGGTTCATATGTTTTTGGTAGGAATTCTTGTTTGGACACATCTTTTTCCTCTCTAAAAACAACATCTCGACTATAAACAATCTTCTTGGTTTCTGGGTTCCAAAGCTTATAACCTTTCACACCATCTTTATAACCAATAAAGATACACTTTTCAGCCTTTTTATCCTGCTTACTCCTATTTTCCTTTGGAACATGTACATAAGCATCACAACCAAACACTCTAAGATGTTGAAGAGAGGGTTTCTTTCCAAACCATACCTCATGTGGAGTTTTATCATCCAACACTGATGAAGGTGATCGATTGACCAGGTAACATGTTGTACCCTCTACCTCTACCCATAATCCTTGTCCTAAATTGGCACCGCTGAGCATGCTCCTTGATTTTTCCATGAGTGTCCAGTTCATCCTTTCTACAAATCCATTTTGCTGAGGAGTGTATGGAGTAGTCTTATGCCTTGCTATACCACACTTCTTACAGAATTCTTCGAATTCATTTCCACAGAATTCTCTGCCATTATCTGTTCTCAATACCTTTATTTTCTTCTCTGTCTGATTTTCTACCAGAGCCTTAAACTCTTTAAATTTATCAAATACCTCATATTTCTTTCTAAGAAAATAAATCCATGTGTTCCTTGAAAAATCATCTATGAATGAAACATAATACATAGATTTACCTAGGGATGGAACAAGAACAGGTCCAAACACATCACTGTGTATCAACTCTAAGATCCCCTTTGCTCTTGTAGCACCATATGGGAATCTTACTCGATTTTGTTTACCATATATATGAAATTTTCACAAAAATAAAAATCTAGAGTGCAATTAGACATACCTTCAACCATACCTTTATCGTGTAGTGTTCGCAAGCCCTTTTCTCCAATATGCCCCAGTCTTTGATGCCACAACATGGTCTTCTTTTCTGGGATAGTATTGGTCTTGTCTCCTTCATTTCTCTGCTCAGGGACAATAGAACTATTACACCCATTAGTATAAGGTCTTCCCAACAAATTGTACAGAGTTCCACACTGAACTCCCCTCATCAACACCATTTCTCCTTGTACCATCTTGCAAGTGCCCTTTCCAAATATAGTATCCACTCCTACGTATTCCATATTGCTTATAGATATTAAGCTCCTGGATAGTTTTAGAATGTACAGAACCCCAGGGAGAGTTCTAATCCTTCCGTCTTTTAGCAGCAACTTAACTCTTCCACGTCCCAAGATTTTTTATGTCGAGTCATCTCCTAGGAATACATCACCACCATCATATTTTTCATATTCAGAGAACCACTCCCTATGAGGAGTCATATGGTATGATGCACCTGAGTCAATCAACCATACATCACAGTCTGCATGTGTACTTGTAGATGCCAGGTAAACATCCCCCCCTTCTTCAGTGGAGGTTTTCACCTCTTTGAAAGAGGTACTATCAGATCCCTTTGGTTTTTAAACCTTCTTAGACTTGCAATATTTCTTATAATGCCCTATTTTACCACACTTCCAACATTTACTCAAATATTTTCCTAGAGACTTAGATCTACCTGTAGATTTAGATCTCCACCTCGAAGGCTTACTAGGGTTCCTATCTTGGGTACACCCTCTTATAAATAAAGCATATGTGTTGTGACCATCCATGCTTTTTCGCCTCATCTCTTCATATAACAAGGATGCAACTACATCCTCATACTTCAATGTAGATTGAGTGGTACTACCTATTTCTACAACTAGATTATCCCAAGAGTCTCGCAAAGAACATAACAAAGTAATACACTTATCTTCCTCTATAATCGTAATATTCACAGAGCCAAGTTGACTTACCAGAGTATTAAAGGAATTTAGATGTTCTGTCACAGAATCTCCATCTTCCATCCTAATATGATACAACTTCTTTCGAAGAAACAACTTGTTTACCAGACTTTGATTAATACAAATTCCCCAACTTATCCCATAGTTCCTTGGCTGTAGATTCTCCTGAGACATTCAACAACACTGAATCTTCCAGGCAGAGTCTAATAGTGCTCCTTTCTCTCCTATCCAACTTCTCCCAATCTTCCTTTGACATACCAGTAGGTGGTGTACTAGTAGTTTGTGCACTAGTAGGTTGTGTACCAGTCATTTGTGTGCCAGTAGGCTGTGTATCAATTGGTTGTGTACCAGGGTCCACAATGATCCATTGTTATTTGTCTACAAGAAGTTCCTTCATATTCAGCTTCCATAGCTCAAAGTTTTTACCGTTGAACTTCTCTATCTCGATTCTAGAATAACTCACCATTCCTCTTTCTTCACTCAAATCGCCACTACAAAATCTCCCACTAAACCCTGGTTTATCACAGACCCAAGATAAACTTGATCTATCAAAACTGAGCCAAACCCTCAACAACAAAGGCATCCCTCTAAAGCCAAAAGTGAGCTCTGATACCACATGTAAGTTTTAAACCTATGAATTAAAGAAATGCATATAGATTCTTAAGAAAAACATAATTTAATCAATGGCTCATTCACATAGTACACAGAGATTTATATCGGAAACCCTTAACCAGGAAAACCTTTCTTATATTCATTATATCGAATTTGACCATTCACTATACAATATATACAATGTTTTTAGGTATTCTGTAGATACCAAAACCCTAATCCCTAAAACCGAGATTATTTTTAGTAAACCACTAAAAATAGCAAAATCCGTTAAAAATAACAAAAACTGCCCCCAAAAAAAAAACGAGGCGTTTCCCCGAACGTTGTGCGTAACTAGGGGGGCCATACCTGCCCCCCTGGGACTACCCTAGGAAAGCGCCCAACACACATGACACATAAATAACACTACTATGAGGGATCGTCAAATGCAGTTGTCATATCTGACGCACCCACACACACACATGCAAAGAATATAACACATACCCAACATGTCCTGGTCTCATACATGACTCATTTTCCTGGAATCATTCCTATAACAAGTTCTTATATTTTATTTCTTTGGTTATTACCTCATAACCAAATTAACATAACATGCTACTATGTTAGTGTGTGCATTCAAAATCTAAGAAGCTTTGATAACTATAACAAGCCTCTAGCCTTTACCACACCTAGTGGTAACTTATTCCTGTTAATGCACTTAAACAATACCGTATTGTGTATTATAAAAATTCAATATAGGGAAATTCTTACCTGAATTTACTTTTGGCAATTATGCAACATAATTTCAAAAGAGAAATACTTACTTGCATAGCCGCCATTAAATGAGTTTGATGCTACCTGATTAGCTGACAGTAGAAGATCTCATGCCTCTTATCAATCTTATAATCAACATTCCAGCTTCTTGTTGCTTCCTTCCATTTGTAGAAACATCATCAGCAACACTTGCAAACATGCAAGCATTCTCTCTTTATGTCTATCCCAATAAGCCATAACATACTTGCTTCTATAGTAATTGTAGCAACGTCTTTCTTGCTGTATCATTTTTCCTTGTTGATCCCATAAGTCTTCAATTCTTCCATATTTATGAATCTTCATGTGCTCTCACTGTAACCACTGTGCATGACTATTTCTGACCTGACCACTTTTTAGCCAAATCACTCTTGGCTGCCTTTGCTTTTCCAGCCTAATGCTTAAGCTAATATTAACCTTCAATTTTTATTTATTTCTTGGATCCATCTATCCCAACTCATACTTGGATGAATTATAATTCCAATCATGTTGTCTTATAGACTTTGGATCTTCAACATCCATTTAATTTTCGAACTGAACTACTTCAGCCCTTTCATAACTGAGTACTTTAGTATTTGAGTTTTCTTGCACTCTTCTATTCTATTTTCCAACTAGCCTCAAACTTGTCTTGCAAAGCCAATCTCTAGCATACTGTAAGGATGCACATATGCCTCCTTCACTATCTGCATAGAATTAATTAAAAGTACTTAATACTGAATTTAATTTATTTCATAATTTTAAGTGATACCTCCAACCTTTGGGGACGTCACTCATGGCTCTATTCCACTTGAGATGGATTCTTCTCAGGCACCATCTCTTTTGCATTTAAAACCATGCATAGAACCAATTTATTCTTCATGGTTCCTGACTGACTCTCTACAAAGATTCATTTCTTTTTTAAGTCTTTATTGGCTTTGACATCTCCATGCTATTGTGGAAATATATTCAATACCTTTGGAATGCATAAAAAATCCTCTACTATTCTTGATTTCCCTCCTAGAGTGTTGTCCTGCATTCCTATCCACTTGATATCTACCTCATGTTTTATTCTTCCATTATCTTAGGATGTCCATGTACTTGCAACTACATATTATGATGATATTAATTTTTAGCATCCCACTATTACTTGGATCCCTTTGATCCAACTCCTACATGACCCAATTATATTTTCAATCATGTTCTCTGAGTAACCTTGGATAGTTAACACCAACTTCCTTATGGAGGTACTTGATTTATCGTTTCCATGACTAAGCATATCAACACTTGGATTTTCTTGATGAATTATTACTTTCTCCTGTCATAACCCATATGATTTTCTTCTGACATGCATATTCAATTTCCAACATGTCACCTTTGATGACCTTCATACCATGCTTCCACTATGCATTCTGATAGAAATAATGGGGTTTCTATATCCAAACTGTATGATTGAACTTTGGAGATGTATTCACTTTCTCCATGGACACATTTCATCTTTCTTTATCAAAATACTAGCATTCTGATATATATATCAATTTGTATAGAACAGGTCTTCCCCAAACCAGAATTTTACTCGGGTTTTCCATGTTGCTTATTGGACCCAACATCTGATCCAATAACTTCTTAAAGATCTCAAATGTAAAGTGAAGAGATGTATTTTTACTTCTTTCTTTGATCTATATATATCTCTAGAATTTTTTTATTTTTTTTTTCTGTTTTAAATGTAATCATTACATCCAAAAATAAGCATACATCAAAATTTGTTAGCTAGAACCACAATATACCATTTTGGTAACATAGGCACATTTTTTCTTATATGGCCACCCACAATATTCTTTCTGACTTCCTTTGATTTGAGCTGCTCAATCCTTAATTATGGATGAATACCTGGAATCCTCTCTCCAAGACCTCTCCCATGACTACTTCCTTGCTCAATTCTGAGTCCTGAGCAAAACGTTGTTGATGCAAGACCTCCCATCCTAAAACCCTTCTATGCATTCTTCTGTTGTAACTGCATTCTAAAAACTGAAAGCAAGGTGACAAGGATTGTCTTAGCTCTCAGATTCGATCAATAACAGTATTGAATATCTGCATAACCACATTTTTAATACAGAGGCATTGAACCTAGTTATTCTCGTATGCCCAAAGGACCTATAAATCCAACCTAGGTGATCGAGACTATAACCTCACTCAATTCTTCAGAAATTGACCTACTATCGAGGGTCAACGGTCGTGATTGAACCGACGTGGATATATACGATCAAGGATGAATGCAGAGTCCCAA
The DNA here is from genome assembly GCA_009831015.1 of Picea engelmannii. Lineage (NCBI taxonomy): Eukaryota > Viridiplantae > Streptophyta > Pinopsida > Pinales > Pinaceae > Picea > Picea engelmannii. The sequence continues at coordinate 1,036,348 of ML778119.1, read as the reverse complement.
ATAGTGTGACATTTATCTCCTTTCCCAAGTTTCGCAATAGAAATTGCTCGTCTTTAGTGGAATCGATGCCAACTGTTGATCTTGCTGAATCTACAGATCGACGATCTAGGAGGCTTGCAGAGGTTAAACCCATAAGGATGTAATTTATTCCCCCAATCTATGCAAATTCTCTCCACTTTAGATATTACTTGTGATGATCTGACGTTTAGGACCTAATCATATGTTGATCCAATGGTCCCCCTCTGCAAATCCCAGATCTAACAATTGTTGTGGCTTTCTGTTGAATTCATGCTTCAATGGTCACGATCTATTCTTTCCTTAGATCGATGGCTCCTGTAGCTTCTTTCACCATAGCTCCATGAGCTACCTTAACCTTAATGACTATCCGTATTGGGGTATATTTAGGGGGGACACTGTATTTGGGTAGGTTCAGGTGGTTGGGGTAGATTCAGGGGGAACATTGTATTGACGAAGACAAGTTTGTAGAAGAATATCTTCTTCACTGGTAAGGAGGATGTTGCGATTGGTTGGGTTTCCAGGTTGATTGGGACCCGAGTTTTGATACTTCCCCATTTCTGGTTGGTCTGGGGTTATCTTCTGTTGGGTATTCATCACACCTTGGTGTGGAATAAGTTTTTTCAAAATAGTCGAAGGTGGTGGTTGCAAATAATTTTGTGGGGCATGCTAAGGGGTAGGTGGCACTGGAGGATTTTGTGCGTTCATGGATTGTTTCATGAGTTTGAAATTGGAAATTTGGGGGAAGTGATGTGTATAATGTCCATATTCACTGGATAGAGTGCAAGGCAAGTTTGTTCTGAGGTTATTGTTCTTCCCTTTTCTTGGTTGATTGTTATTTGTGCCCCCTTGGGGGTTTTGATTTCCTTGATTTTGGTTTCCCCCAAAAGGATGGTTTTGTTTGGGGTTATTTCCTCCTGGTCCCAGGTTGTTATTGTTTTAGTTTTTCCCTTTGTTCTTGGCATTATTCAGTGGATCAACTAGATTTTTCATATTCAATTGTTCAAAATTATGAATTTGTTGAATGAGAGAGGGTTGAACAAATTTAACATCGGAATGTGGTTTTCCTGGTCTAGGAGCAACCGACTGTGGAGGACCAGGAAATGGAAAATATAGAATTTTTTGTGGATACGAACCATATGGCATGTAGGAAGTAGAAGCACTTCTAGTAATACTGAGGTTATATGTGGGGGTTGAAGGTGAACGCGTACTTGGTTGAGCGACTGGATGCATCATGGGTACCAGTGAGGGTCCAGCCATTGGTGGAGGGGTAGAAAGAGGGTATGAATGTTAGTGAGTGGGAAGAGGGTAATAAAACATTTGTTAAGCCCTACTATTGGCTCATTACCCCTTAATTGGGGCATATTATATTAGTAATGTTATTTTATTTATGTCGGCTTTAGGCCATTAGTTGTAATTATACCTCCTAGTCTCCTATATATACCAAGGAGACATTTTCATTTTGAATCATCTTATACTTGAACATTTAAGTGGGGTAAACGGAGGTTTCCCCCTCGAAGAGGCTTATTATCTGAAATTCTCTCTTTTTCAAGGCATTGAGTACTTTTTATGATGTTTTTCTATGTTATATTGATATTTGGTTCTTAACATATGGTATCAGAGCTCAAGGTCTTGGGGTTTCACTACTACATCTGAGACACCTTGGAATTTTAGCTATAACTTTATTTCTACAACGTTTCAAAAGGAACGACTTGGAATATATTTAGTAGATGGATCAAGGTACGTTGGGTTCAAATTTCATCTCTCGAGGCCTTATACTTTCGGAGATACAACCTGTACAACATAGGGTTATGGAATCATCCTGAACTGAGTCATTGTGGAATTTTCGCTATAAACAATTTTTTGTAATGTTTCAGACCCTGAACTCTGGAGGCTATTCACATAAATTAGTAAGGTATCTGTGGTAAAATGGTTATATTTTGGGTCATCTTAAATTTGTAGATACACCCTGTGTAAGATAGGGTATCAAACTAGTCCTATTGACTAGTCTCAAGAAGGTGTTCCAGGTAAAACAATCATACCTTCTTCCTAGAGTATCCAAATTGAGTGGGAATGGTTTCATTGGATCATGGACAGTCATTAGTATTTCTGGTACAAGTTTCATAATTTATATCAATTATTTTGTGTGTGGCACACTATACAAGTGAGATCTCTTGGAAAGGACAAAAATCGGCAAGTTGTGGGGAAGTTATCGTAAATTCCACTTGACACATCCAATTTTGATCAAACCTATGGCATTGCAGAGAAGAAATATCAGAGAACTACATAAAATAAAGTTTCATACCTAGAAGGGCCGAAACTTGGGATATACAATAGAAGAAAGATTGTCTAGTAGAACCACATCAAAATCAAGGTTCAAAAGTGATACTTGGCCAACATGCCACCCAAAAAGGGAACTTCTACACCAAATAAGCCTCCAAACAATCCTACTTGGACTCTTTATGAAGGTGAATAAATGAGTAGGGATATAAATGATTTACAAAAGAAGATAGTAACAAAATATGAACTACAAGAGATGGAAGCTAAGTTGGAGGAAAAGATAGATGGTTTAAAAGAGGAGATCATGGAAGTATTGAAAAATTTCGTAATAGAGAAGACACCTGAAAGTGAAAATGCATCCCATGAAATTCATCATGAGGACATAAGGAAGGTGAATCAAGAATGGAGAAAATCCAACTTTGGGTTGAAGACCAACCACGTTCCTAAGATCGATATGAGGAAGTTTGATGGCAAGGACCCAATCACATGGATACTTAATATGGAGCAATTCTTTGATCTACATAATGTGCCACATACACAAAAGGTATGAATTTCTTCTTTATATTTAGAACCTAATCAATTTGTATGGTATTGATGGCTTTGTTCTCATAAATCACTCGTCACTTGGACAATTTTTCAGGGAAGAAATGATAGCACATTATGAAGATACAAGGAGCAATACCTTCTTTAGCCAATTGATAAATCTCAAGCAAAAGGGTTCAATTATTGAGCACATTGAGAACTTCCAAAGATTGAATATAAAGGTAACCGATATTCCAGATGAACACTTGATTGATGTATTCATAGGAACCTTAAAGGATAACATTCAACATGAGGTTCACCTTTGGGAACCCAAATCAATGGAGAATGCATTTAAGGTGGCAAGAAATGTTGAAAGTAAAAATATGGATATGGCTACTAGAAGGACCAATCCTAACATATAGAGAGAGAACAATGCTCCTTCTTCTAAAACACCTCAACCTACAAGGTTGACACCTCAACAATTGGATGAAAGAAAAGAAAAAGGTTTATGCTTTAATTGTGACAACAAGTACAGTAAGGGACATAAGTGTGGTCAAAAGAAATTATTCTACATAGATTGTGAAGAGGAAGAAGAACAAGAACAAGAACCATCTCAAGATGAAAACGTAAAAGCAATTTCGTCTGAAGAGTTTACTCCCATGATATCATGTAATGCATAGCCTAGAATTAGCAATCCTCAAACCCTCAGGATCGAAGGATACATCAAAAAGAAAAAGGTAATAGTCCTAATTGATTCTTGCAGTACTCATAATTTCATTCACTGTAAATTAGCCAAAGCTCTCAATTGCTTTGTATATCCAGCACCAGAGTTTCAAGTAATGATTGCAGATGGAGGAACTATCAATTGCTCAAGAAAATGAAATAAGATCAATCTTACTATGGGGGAATAAGTAATGAATAGTCCAATGATTGCTATATCCATGGGTTACAATCATTAGGAACAGTGGATTTTAATTTTCAACAACTTTTCATGAAATTTTCATTAGAAGGAAAATAAATTGAGTTATGAGGTATCATAGGGAAACCCAGTAAGGTGATAAGCTCTAATGGCATGACAAAATTATTGTAAAAGGGGCATCAAGGCGTTATTGCACAACTATGCTCACTAGATGTTCAAACATCTAAGCCATCTATTCCTCAAGATCTCCAAAGGATCATTGATAAGCATTCCAAGGTATTTGAAGATATTCCCAAAGGTCTTCCACCCACTCAAAATCATGATCATGAAATTCACCTAATTCCTGGGAGTGTTCCTCCTAACATCGGGCCATACAGATACCCTTACGCCTAGAAGAGTGAAATTGAGTGCATGGTTGAAGAAATGTTAGAGGCTGGCATTATTAGACCTAGCCAAACTTCCTACTCTGCACCAGTGGTAATGGTATTCAAGAAAGATAGCTCATGGTGTATGTGTCCATATTATAGAGAGCTCAACAAGATCACTACTAAAAATAAGTTTCCCATTCCCATCATTGATGAATTGTTAGATGAACTACATGGAGCAATCTATTTCACAAAATTGGATCTTCATTCAAGGTATCATCAGAGCAGAATGAAGGAAGAAGATATCCCAAAAACAACATTCCGAACTCATGAAGGCCATTATGAAATTTTGGTCATGCCTTTTGGCCTTACAAATGCACCTTCCACATTCCAAGGGTTGATGAATTCCATTTTCAAGCCCTTCCTTC
>ML778119.1:1003913-1030181 GCA_009831015.1 Picea engelmannii | reverse complement strand
CTTCCTTTCATACTGCAACAAAAATGACACCATTTATGGAACTTTATGGATACCACCCTCCTTCCATCACTTCTTCTCTAAAAGAAAAATCTAAGGTTCAAGCAGTGGAAGATCACATCGAGAATCAACAACAAGTTCTCCAACTCTTAAAGAACAACCTGACCATGGCACAAAATCACATGAAACAACAAGTAGATCAACATCGTAGTGAAAGAAGTTTTGAAGTAGGGGATTGGGTGTTTTTAAGAATACAACCATACAAACAAATGTCCCTCAAGCAAGCCAATAAGGATAATAACTTATCACCAAAGTACTATGGCCCTTATAAGGTGTTGCAAAAGATTGGTACTATGGCATACAAATTGGAGTTGCCTGCATCTTCACAAGTACACCCAGTTTTCCATGTTTCATGCTTAAAGAAGGTTATAGGAGACAAGATTCCATTTCAAACTATATTGATAGAACTTGATGAGGAAGGAAAAATCATATTGGAGCCTGAAGCCATCACTGACACAAGAATTCTCTAGCTGAGGAATAGATCCAGTTCAGAGTATCTCATTAAATGGAGGAAACTACCGGCTAAAGATTCCACTTGGGAAGATGATTCTTTTATATAGAAGCATGCAGAGTTACTCAAACATTGCGTACAACACTTGTCTCATGGGGAGGGGCATGTTAATCCCTAATAATGGCTCATTACCCCTTAATTGGGGCATATTATATTAGTAATGTTATTTTATTTATGTCATCTTTAGGCCATTAGTTGTAATTATACCTCCTAGTCTCCTATATATACCAAGGAAACATTTTCATTTTGAATCATCTTGTACTTGAACATTTAAGTGGGGTAAAATGAGGTTGCCCCCTCGAAGAGGATTATTATCTGAAATTATCTCTTTTTCAAGGCATTGAGTACTTTTTCTGAGGTTTTTCTATGCTATATTGATATTTGGTTCTTAACAACATTCCTCCATATGGTTGTGGATATTGATCTACACCATAGGTGGGTGATAGGTGGCCGTAAGGGTTGAGATGGGTCATAGAACCAATCAACCCATCCATAGTGTGGGACATCCTATGTTTGTCCTGACCAAATGGTATGGGTCTGGGTGCATCAAGTAATATTGTGTATAAGTAACCTGACCAGGCATAGATGAGGTCAAACTGTTGGGCCTTGCTGATGGCCTCCTCTTCTGACTAAGGAAAAGTGGATGCTACATCCTTGGAAATAACAAAGACGAGTGATTTTAGAAACCAATCGAGATGTTCTTCTTTGGTGGTTTCTGCTTTACACAAACTACGTCGCCGATGCCATTCATGGATGTGGTTGGATATATGAATTTCAATGGTTTGTTTGAACTCAGAGAGAATTTCTAAGCCAGTATCGTGACAAACTGGTAGTTGAAAAAATGACAAAAGTGCCTTGGCGAATGATTCAAAGGTCACATGGGACCCTGAATTGTTGTCCACATACCATTTGGTTGATGAGCCCGTGAGAGTTATATGAAATAACCTTAAGTGGATGGAATCATCCATGATTTTATTTGAAGAGAACCATAAGTGGAAGGTCATAACATGGTTGGCGAGATCTTCCCCGGGTTTTCCTTCAAATTTTGGAATATCTGAAGGTAGTTCGGTAGGCATATTGGGCCATGTGGGGTCATGTAAAATGGGACCATTCGTGAGTTTGGTCAAATTAGGAATGTTAAGGGATTCCAGGTATGGCATAGGGATATTTGGGGGGGCATTAGTTCTATCCATCATGTGTGTAGGTAATGAACCTATCCCTTGAGAGGGATTTGGTGGGGTGGCACTTCTCCCTTGAGAATAAGTTTGAACCCCACCTCCTTGTGAAGGAGAACTAATGGATGGATGGCCTTGGCTATTGGACCCAAGAAAAATGGAACCAAGTAAAGTTGATCCAAAAAATATAGCACTCACATCTGTGTGAAATGGTTGAGACGGTGAGTTGGAAAAAACAGGGACTCCTCCTAGAATAGGAGGGAGATTCTACAAGCATCTAGAATGATAGGGATTCTATGGTTACCCTATGGTTTCCGAATAGAAAAGTGAATGTGTGCAAATGGTGAAAAGAGAGGAATAAATGAACAAGAGATATTTATCTTTTTGAACTTCACAAAATAGAATAACTGACAATTGCATGTAATCAAATGAACATCATACATAAATCAATTGTAAATAAAAAAGCATGTGGATAGGTGGATTTTGTCTACATGGGGGAACAAAAAAAATAAATTCTCATTTCCTAGAATATGTATCGTCCTTCCTCTCAAATAGCACTGGGCCTTCCAATAGAACTTAATAGTGGGGTCTGAAGCCACCGAAAGAGGAACTAGTGAAGGTTGAAGTAATCAGTTATAATGAGGGGTAGAGGGTGCATATCCTGAAAGAGATGGATATATTTCCCAATAGCCAAACAAAATATGATTAAGGTGCGATTGTAGCCCACAATCGCCACCTTGGTGGATATTCTAATTTTGGCCACTAAGTACCTAAGTCAAAGTGCAACATTTAGATTTTCAGCCTCAGAAATGGGTCACGGGCTAGATGCCCTCACAAGAGTTGGGTGACTCAAGAGCATACTTGATTCCTGATATCACATGAGGGTGCAGGGGAAGAGCATACTTGAGGTTCAAAATTAACTTATAGTCCCAATTTAAGTTATTGTGTATAAAAGCAATAATTTCAACTTAAAATTAGCTAACCTTTATTATGAGAAAGGACTCTAAGTAGAGTGTAGTTTCCTTACAAAGTGCATGAAAATAAAAATTTGAAGGCTAGGGGTCCTCAAACAATTCATAAAACCCTTACAATTTTGAAAATATGGACTTATGCATGGGTTACAATTATGATAGGTGTGCAGAGGGTGCACAATGTGCAGAGTAATGAATCATGCTTCATGCACAATGTGCAGAGTGCACGTATGTGGGCCTGGAAAGTCATGCACTTCTTGTCATGCATTGGGGGAGAAATTTCTAAGTGAAATACTCCTTCCTCAGCTCTAAATTTTGACTTTGGCAGATTGGGCTAGGCTGGTTTTGGTACCTGCAAGGAAAAAAAATCAAAATGAAGTGCTCTCAAGGCTCAAATAGGGAGGAATTTGATACCGATCCCTAGTATGGTTGGCAATATTTTGTGTTGGTTTTGTCACTTGGGTGAGAAAGAAAACAACACTTGCATGTTTAGATAAGCCTTCTAAACAAGACAAAAGTTTATGAGTGGGTTAGATAAACCAAACACACATGAAAACAAAGAAATACAACTAAAAAAAAATAAGAAATAAATGTTAGAAAGCTTGAGAAACTTAGAACCATGAAAATCAAACAATGACCAACATATTGCTACCAATGGATCAATAGATTAGTAGGCAAAACACCATAGAGAAAGGTAGGGACTTATGAGTCCCCTCATCCTCCTTGGGAGGGCTCTTGAGTTCCCTAATTATGATCTCTTCTCTCCTTACAATGGAAGAAATGACAAATGGTGAAGAAAAACAATGCATATTCCCTCAAGAGGTGAGTGAAATGACCTATTGCAATGGTGCTTTAAGGCTTCAAAGAGAAAAGAGGATTCTCAAAGAAGAATTCTTGCAGCATAACAATACCTTGGAGATCTTGGTTTCTTAGCACACCCATGGCTCTTATTTATAGAATTCATTCATGGAAAAATATAATTGGTTCACCCTCTATCCCTTGATCAACCTCCAATATAGATTTCTCTTAGATATGAATGTAAAATCGTGTTGGGGGTCAGACTAGAAGTGGTTGAGGGGCCGAAAAGATCCATAAATGTGCCATTTATAGAAGTGTGTGGATTTTTTCGTAGAAAGTCGCACATTTTGTGCATAGTGCACGATGAGGGTTTTGTTGACCCGTGCATGTTGTGCACTGTGCACTTGCTTCCTTTGGTGAATTTGCGCACTTTGATTTTTTACCCAATTATATAGTTTTTTTCCTTTTGATGGACTTTGGTGATGTAGGTGGACTAATTGTTGTTGGCATTGATGTGTTTCTTCAACCATTGTGTGTAATTTTGTGGACAATTTTTCAATGATAACATAGAGGTTTTGTGGGATGAGATCTCTTAGAATATATAAAAAACATACTTTCAATGTCTTGGGCACCGAAAGGTAGAAAATTCTCAAATAAGGAGAAATGAATTCTCCATCTTTGTGTTGGATTTACTTCACACACACCTAGGATTTCTTTTTCCTAAGGTTTTTCCTATGTTTAGTAGTCATTATTCACTCTCCTATATTTAGGTAGAATATCCCTCTAGGAGAATATTCTCTTCAATTCACACTTCAGTTTGACCAATTGAGTGGAGTCTAGATACCACATTGGTATTATCACCATGAAACATTGGGATCATCACCATATAATGCACATTTTCCTTGGGATCATCACTAGACTAGCGCATTACTCATGATTACATGATATCTATTGATTAAGGTTGGTTTTCATTGATGTCAACCCTTGAAGAAAGTCCATTAGCGAATTTCGGTAGCACAAAGGTTTGGTTAATGGACCCAAGGATGCTTCATGTATAATGGTATTATTTTTAATATATTTGAAGGTAATACTATTCTATATGGATAGTACATGTCATTCCATTTCCGGTGGTATGAGGAATGCCACATAACTCCTCACGGTTAGAGAGTTATGGCCATGAGAAGTTGGAGACCCCGGGTTTGGGTAATGGACCCAAGTTTGTTTGATGGATAATGGTATGAGTTTTGATATATTTGTAGGTAATACTATTCTAGATGGATATTACATGTCATTCCATTTTTGGTGGTATGTGGAATGTCACATAACTCCTCACGGTTTAAGAGTTATGGCCTTATGAAGTTGGAGGACCTTCATATGTCATCTAGAGCCCCAAAAGGTCAAACTAGTCAAAGTGGTTTAAGATATTTTAGAAGGTAAATAATAAATTGAAGTGATGATTGTACTTTAATTCAAAGTGAATACAAAATAAATTATTTAAATAATAAATTTAATGGAGAAATTAGAAGTGGGTTAACCCTAAAATAAGGAAAGTGGGCAAAGTGACCTAGAAGATGCTTCTAAGTAAGCTACTTGGAGAGTATAAATAAGAGACAAGGCTCTCTCATTTTACATCACACTTGAGAATATTAAATATCTATAGGTGACTGATTTAACCAAAGGATATCTAAGCCGAATTTCAGAGGGAAGGTGAAGAAAAGAAGGCTGGAATTCAAGGGAGGATAAAAATTTTTGATGATGCTTTCTAAGGTGTTTCGGGTAAAAACGTCACAACTTCTTCATAACAGATCCAAATTCAATAAGACCAAAAGTGTTGGTTAGATTATAGTCTTTAGTATTCTTTGTAACATTTTCAGATCCATTCAACAAACATTTTGTGCGGGGCATGCTCTCTAGAATAAGACAAAATTCAGCAAGGTATGCCATTTTTGCTATAACTCCTTTTCTGAGAGGTTCCAAGTAGTGACACCTAGAGGAATTGCATAAAACAAAATGAAGAACATTGCGTACTATTTTCATATCTTTATTCATTACAAATACATAGTTATGATTATTTCAATTTAGGGTTGTTGACAAATCCCAAACTAGTCATGTGAGACTAAAGAAAAGTTTGATGAAAATGCTAGTCTCTTGTTGTGAAAGTTAAGGAAGGTTTACAGGTATGTGATCATATACACCAGGTCTATTACAGAGTTACAAATCATATTTTTATGATGAAATTGATGAGGGATTTTGGTTAAGGTACATGTTGGGTACATGGTTGAGACAAGTAGTTGATGAGTTGGCACATACATGAGGTGTATAGTTGTTGATGTTGGTACATATTGATGAGTCATAGTTGATGAGTAGTTGACACATGATTGGTACATACTTGGTACATGGTTGGATGAACTTTTTTATGGTACAGGTTGATTACAGGTTGTTTGGTATAGGTTGGTACATGGTTGATGCACTTGTTTATGGTACATGTTTATTACAGGTTGAGGTACAGGTTGATGCATGGTCGATGCATGGTTCATACTTATTGGTACAGGTTTACAACAGTATATCTCACAGTGATAGTGTGACAGTGGTTCCATCATTCTACTTCTACTTCAGGGTGGCAGGACGGGGCAAGGATAGGTGGTTGTAGCCACCTTCCGGTTGTAACCAGAGAACATAGGGGGTTGTAGCCTCCTTCTGGTTGTATCCAGAGAATAGGGGAGTTGGAGCTTCCCTCAGGTTGTAGCCTGAGAAACAAGGGGGTTGGAGCCTCCTTCCAATTGCAGCTGGAAAACAAAGGAAGTTGGTGCTTCCAACGAATATAATTCTTCAAGACATATAAGAAAAAACATTATGTGGTTTTCTCCCACTTTGGGTTTCCATGTAAAACACTAGTGTATTGTGTATGTGTATGATTGTTCATTTGTTCATTTCTTATTTACTCTGCATTGTTTGGATGATAATGCTACATTGATATAAAACTTGGATTATATGGTTTAAAAAATGATTAAATTTCTCTATTACTAATTCACCCCCCCCTTAGTAATCCAACAGTTGGTATCAGAGCAAGTTCCTTCAAAAATCAGTTTAACCACTGAAAGGTAGATCATGGAGAGAAACAACTTGTATAAAAATGCAATACCATAGCTCAATGGACAAAATTATGCATTTTGGAGCATAAGGATGAAAACATATATACAGGCACAGGGATTTGAAATTTGGAAATCAATTGTAGATGGATACACATCACTAGCAGTTCCGCCAACAAATGACAAAGCAGTGAAACTTGCTTAGAATAATTCCAAAGCCAAAAATGCACTTCTGAATGGTCTTAGTGAAATGGTATTCACCAAAGTTGCACATTGTAAATCCGCTAAAGAGATTTGGGACAAACTTCAAAATATTTATGAAGGAGATTCAAAAGTCAAAGAAGGAAAGCTTCAAACTTACAGAGGTCGGTTCGAACAACTTAAGATGAAGGAAGATGAGAATATTGCAGCTTACTTTTTACGAGTTTATGAAACAATAAATGCAATCATAGGATTGGGAGAAGAAATCAAAGAATCTGTAATTGTTCAAAAAGTACTAAGATGTCTTCCTATGAGATTTGACCCTAAGATATCAACACTAGAAGAAATATCAGATCTAAACTCAATAAGCATGGACGAATTACATGGAATATTCACACATATGAAATGAAAACTAAACAGGAAAATCCAGATATAAAAGAAGAAACCTTCAAAGCATCAAAAAATTCAAAGCAAAAGGGAAGGGAAAAAGAAGAACATAATAGAAAAAGTGACGTCTCAGAAGATGATGAAGAAGTGGCCAACTTTGTCAAAAGATTGAACAAGGGAACCAACGGTAGGTATAGAGGTAAGCTTCCTTTAATTTGTTTTAATTTTGATGGTATTGGTCATTTTTCTAACAAATGTCCTTATAAGAAAAAGAGAAATGATGAAGGTTACTCAAAAGGAAAACAAACATATAAAGGCAAAAGAACCACAAAGAAAGTTTTCAAGAAAATCTTATGCACCAAAGAAGACATCTCATCATCAGATGAAGATGAAGTTGGTGATAGTGAGACAGAAAGCGTTTTATTCATGGTAGTAGAAGACTCTGATAAGGATGACTCCGAAGAAGAATATGAAGAAGCCGAAGGAGAATATGAAGAAATCGAAGAAGAAATTTAAAGAGGCAGAAGTTGACTACTGAGACGAATTAATGTGTGCCATAGAAGTTATCAGAAGAGAAAAGAAGAAAAATAATAAACTACAAGCAGAACTAGACAAGAAAGAAGACACTCAAGAACTATAACAAATGATCACAAATTTGAAGGTTCAAATAGAAGAAGATAAAAGAATTGAAGAATCACTCAAAGAACAACTAGAAGAAAAATAAAAGATCATTGGAAATTTGGAAGTAGAGATTGTCACATTAAGAAAGGATAATGTCATTAAGAAATTTGGATGACATTGTCAGCAGTCAAAAATCTCATCATGACAAGTCTGGACTTGGATACAAGTAGACTCGAAAAATATCAAGCTCCAAAACAACAGAGCAAGAAACATATCCAAAAAGCTTTGCAGAAAAATTCAAGGGGGATAGGAAGATCTACAAGGAATATTACAGGGAAACTCCTCCACCGAGAAGATTCAGATTTCAGAATCAACAACTGACAGATAGTCCTCAGGAAGAAGAAGAATTCATAAGAGTACCTCATTTCATAAGATATTTAACTCCCATGTATCAAACTATATTTTTTGGTTTATTTTATGCATGTAATAATTTTGGACATAAATCTGTGAATTGCAAAGATAACAACAAGAACAAAAACAACTTTGAAAGTCATACACAAAGGGGTTATCCAAGAAAACCCAGTGAAACACAAAGAAGAAGTTACAACAGGTTTGAATCTTTGAGAACTGAAGTGGAATGTTACAAATGTAACAATTTTGGACACATGGCCAAATATTTCAGAATGTCAGTCCCTCCTAGATAACCTCAATAGAATAACAACAGTCACAGGTAAGAACCTCAGAAAAGGACATGGATAAGAAAGCATGATCAATATAGCAATGAAGAATGCACACTCACTCTACAAGCTAAGAATAAGAAACGTGGTTGGTATATTGACAATGGGTGTTCAAAACACATGACATGTGATAGAGACATGTTTCTTACATTATGAAAGGAAAGATATGGATCAGTCTCCTTCAGAAATGATGATTCAGCCAAAATCATTGGAAAAGAAAGAGTCAGAATTGGGAACAAGAATACAAAGGAAGAAAATGTTCTACTAGTAGAAGATATGAAACCTAATATTATAAGTGTGAGTCAAATGTGTGACCAAGGTCATAAAGTTACTTTTGATTCACAAAAGTGTGAGATAAGAAAATAAGGTTCAGGAAAACTGATTGCTACAACTGTGAGAACTTCAAGCAACATATATGTGTTAAGTGAAATTGGAAATGAAAAGTGTTGTCTAGGAAAGGAAGATGAAAGTTTGATATGGCACACAACAATGGGTCACATACATTTTTATAACCTTGTCAAAGTCAGAAAAAGAGAAGCAGTCAGATAAATTCCCTAGATCAAGAAACCAACCAACACTTTATGCAAGCATTGTCAACAAGAAAAACAAACAAAAACCAAGTTCAAATCAAAGGAATATTCAATGACAAGACCACTAAAAATTGTGCATACTGATCTGGTTGGACCAACTAAAACAAAGGGCTTAAAATATGATAAATAATTTATGTTATTATTTGATGATTATACAAGAATGACTGCAAATTTTTTTCTCAAGAATAAGTCATAAGCTTTTGAAAACTTCAAGATCTACAAGGAAATGGTTGAAAATGAATGGATTCAAAAATAAAATGCTTGAGATTTGATAATGGAGGAGAGTTTAATTCAAAAGAATTTATGGACTATTGTAGTAGTCATGGAATAAAAAGGCAATTCTCCATTGCTAGGACACCTCAACAGAATGGAGTTGTTGAAAGAAAGAGCAGGACAGTACAGGAAATGGCTCGAACAATGCTAATGGACTTCAAATTGACAGATATTGTTTGGACACAGGAAGTGCATACATCAATTCACATCCAAAATGGAGTAATGCTTAGAAACAACATTGAAAAATCTCCTTACGAGCTATGGAAAGGAAGGCCAACAAATGTAAAACACTTCATAGTTTTTGGAAGCAAATGCTACATCAAAAGAGAAGATGGAAGAATGGGAAAGTTTGACTCTCATGTGGACAAAGGAGTACCTGTTGGTTACTCAAGTACAAGAAAAGCATACAAGTGTTACAACCTGAGATTGAACAAAGTGGTGGAAAGAATCAACGTAACAATTGATGAAACAAGTAGACAAGAATTAAAGGAAGAAAAAAATGAATCAATGGAACAAATTTACAAAGAAGAAACAAAAGATGAAATAGAAGGGGAAGACGAAGAGGATCCGACAGAAACAGAAGAGAAAGTTCAACAAGTAACTCCAAAAACACCTAGCAGACGAGTACAGAAGAATCATCCTTCAGATCAAATTATCGAAAAAAAAGACGCATGAGTTGATACTAGAAGAAGAATCCGTTCAACAGAACAAACACACCAAGCACTCACATCTATGATTGAACCAACCTATTTTGAAGAGGCCAACAAGGATGAATTTTGTAACAAGGCCATGGATGAAGAATTGGATCAAATAGAGAAAAATGACACTTGGTGTAGCACCCTTTTCGCCACCTTGGTGAGAAAATAAGAGGTGCTTACATGCCCAGTTGGGTCTTGCTGAGCATGACAGATGTAGAGGAAAGAGTTAGAGAAAGAAAAACAAAACTATAAGCAGGAATTAAACTAATACAAACTAAAATCATAAGCATGAGGACATAGAGATAATAAAACACAAAAAGACCAATATCACCAATGTTTTTAGGCTGATCTATTGATGAAATCAAAGCACAATGAAGAAAGGGGACTATGAGTCCCTTCTTCCTCCAAAGGAAGGCTCTTGGACCCTCACAAACTTGCTCTCCTTACAACAAGAAAAATAAAAATGGTGATGAAAGAACTCCTTTGCAAATCCACTCAATGGAGTGGTGGATTGCTCAATGAAATGGTGCCAAAGTGATATTGTCAAGGATGGAGTCCTTAAAACAATATAGGCAACATAACATTGCATGAAATTCCTTGAGAAAATGAGGTTTCTTCATGGCTTTTTATAGCATTGCATTGGGTTATTATGTAACTCCTTTGTAGTGTGAAAAGAGGATCTTTAGGGCATTATTAGGTCTTTGACCAGCCCACCATTCGGATTTAGCTCAGATTTGAGGGTCAAATCGGCTTGGGAGCTGATCCATAAGTGGTTGGGAGGCCGAGCAATTCAATAAATGCATCGTTTAGCAAGTGCACGGGTTTTTGCGCCAACATCCACACATCGTGCACGTATGCACGCATGGTACATTCCTGTTCCGCGCATGTGCGCGCGCACCCAACTTTTGTAAAGCGCTCTTCAATTTTTTCACTACTTTGTATAGTTTTTTACCTTTTTGGAATGCTGTGAAATTAATTCAGTGCCATGAATGACTTCATTACTTTTTGACGATGTTGAGTTCTTGTTTCCATGTGCGGACGAAATTTCAATGATAACAAAAATCTGTAGCACCCTTTTTGCCACCTTGGTGAGCAAATAAGAGGTGCTTACATGCCCAGTTGGGTCTCGCTGAGCATGAAAGTTGTAGAGGAAAGAGTTAGAGAAAGAAAAACAAAACTATAAGCAAGAATTAAACTAATACAAACTAAAATCATAATCATGAGGACATAGAGATAATAAAACACAAAAAGACCAATATCACCAATGTTTTTAGGCTGATCTATTGATGAAATCAAAGCACAATGAAGAAAGGGGACTATGAGTCCCTTCTTCCTCCAAAGGAAGGCTCTTGGACCCTCACAAACTTGCTCTCCTTACAACAAGAAAAATAAAAATGGTGATGAAAGAACTCCTTTGCAAACCCACTCAATGGAGAGGTGGATTGCTCAATGAAATGGTGCCAAAGTGATCTTGTTAAGGATGGAGTCCTTAAAACAATATAGGCAGCATAACATTGCATGAAATTCCTTGAGAAAATGAGGTTTCTTCATGGCTTTTTATAGCATTGCATTGGGTTATTGTGTAACTCCTTTGTAGTGTGAAAAGAGGCTCTTTAGGGCATTATTAGGTCTTTGACCAACCCACCATTCAGATTTAGCTCAAATTTGAGGGTCAAATCGGCTTGGGAGCTGATCCATAAGTGGTTGGGAGGCCGACCAATTCAATAAATGTGTCGTTTAGCAGGTGCATGGGTTTTTGCGCCAACAACCACGCATCATGCCCGTATGTGCGCATGGTACGTTCCTGTTCCGCGCATGTGCGCGCGCACCCAACTTCTATAAAGCGCTCTTCAATTTTTTCACTACTTTGTATAGTTTTTGACCTTTTTGGAATGCTGTGAAATTAATTCAGTGCCATGAATGACTTCATTACTGTTTGACGATGCTGAGTTCTTGTTGCCATGTGCGGATGAAATTTCAGTGATAATAGATGCCCCCTGATGGATGAGGTTAGGAGCATACGTATAGCCGAAATCCATCAATGTTTCTTCTACTGAGAATGTTTTTGTAATATAGAGCAATAGTGGGATCGTTCAGAGTGATCTGTTGGAGAAAAAAGCAACCGGTAGGACCCGACCTTCTGTGAGTTGTGGAAAATAGAAAACTTTGTACAAACGAGGTGGGCATGCCCCATGCTCGTGTTATGTAACTCTGAAAAAATGATGACTGAAGTGTTGGTGTAGACAACTGCAGCGCCCTCGAGGGCGGTGATGATAAAGGCAAAAGACAATTCTTCAAAGGAACATACTCTGAATAATAGGCAATGATCGCGGGAAATAAGTACCGGCAATTATGCGGGCATTGATGGCCCTACCACGTTCAGAGGTCTTTGACAAATGATAAAAATAACTACAATAGTCGCAAAGTAAGAGCCACCATAACATAAGAAAGTGTTGGTGTCAAATGTTATGGGGGCCAACGACAGTACGGAGCAATGGTGTTTCACCCTGTGTCGTCCGAGATCTCTCATTGAATGGAGAATGAGAATCAAGATAATGTCACCCTTCCAGAAAATTATGCTGACATCGACAAAAGGGGAATGTGACTCCCATAAGCAAGGAGCTTCGTGGAATCTACTGAGGTGAGGAAGTGGCAGAGGTACATGGACGAAGTAAAGAAGTGGGAAGACTCAAGACTTCCCTTGGTTGGAGGATGTATGAGATAAAAAGTGGCCGCAACCGTGTAACAAGGTCGAGTGTCAGGGGGACTACAAGACCGGTGATAAGTTGTGCCAGAGGCGGGACAAGGTGAACAAATTTAGAGGGTAGAGGTAAGTGACTTGTGGAGTACGCTGAAGATATGGACGATGCCGGCAAGGGTAGATGATAAGTAATGTTCTAACCAAGGGTGACATGGGTTGCACGTGGCCCAAAAGGAAGCAAGTCGCCAACGGTGACGACAAAAGAAAATGTAATAACTAGAAATAAAGGTGTTTGTACAATAAATAATGAATAATTTTGGGGAGAAATGTACAAATACAGAAATGGGTGCCCCAGTGTGAAATGAGTGCCCCAGGGAGGGAAGAATTTTCTTGGAAAACTGATGAAGGGTGGGGGCCCCATCGGTGAGTTTCTGTATGAGGTAGGTGAAATGAGGATAGGTTCGCAGATGGGAAAACTAATTGTGTATGAAATGGAGGGTTCATGATACTGTGGAGGTGCAAGTAAAAAATAGAACCGTAAAGAGATAATCTGGGAGTCCATGTGGGAAAGCTAGCAAAATGAGGAGAAGGAGTATGTGGTTGATTCACGACATGATGAAAAGACTATCGGGACTCCCATCCCTAAAGGGTAATGAAGAACAACATGAGTGTCAAAAAGTGACAAAAGGTGCTATGAATGGGACAATTCATGTGGGTAAGAATTCTACCGGGTAACAATACCGAAGATGCAAATGGAGGTGTGGGTACTACAGAGTCGAGAATGAGGATCCTAAAGGCCAATATCAGAGGGTGTGACTGGAAATGTAAATGCAATACAGTGGGAAAGACTACATGCCAGTGCTGAGTATATACCTGAAGGGGTGGTGTTGATGAATGATGATCAAGTACCTGCAAACATGACAACCAAATACCCAAAGTGAACAATATCTGAAGAGAATCTAAGATATGAGCATGTATTTGATAAATGTGACTATGTGTGTGTTTACCTGACCATGATATGAAAAAAGGTGCCCCGGGGGCTCATGATGAAAAGTGACCCAGGGACTGTTGTGATGTAGGTGACGGGATGTTGATCCCGTGGCTGAAGACGGTTTGAAAAACGGACACCTTGGGCTCCCGGAATGGTGAGTGGAAGTTTGGCAAAAGGCCTATATATAGTTGTAGGGCCCACATTGCCACCTCATTTGTACCTACTGAAATAGTGACTGGATGAGAAATTTTCAGAGGAGATTTGGAGATTCGGGGAGGACGAGGCATCCGATCGACGCTCTGCGAGTATTAGGTTAGTGGTCTGATCATCTTGCATAGAAATAGGTTTTCAATTTTTGGGCAGGGTTTGTACGGAGGGCCGTACAGGGGTAGTTAGGGGTTTTTTTATGGGGTGTGGGCCCACATGCGCAGGTGATTCGGTGAAAGGAACGCATACGTGCACGCCTGTACACCAAATATACGCGCATGGGTGCACGGTAGGGGGAATTTAAGGTGCACCTGAAGAGCGTGCCTATGTGTCGAACAAGCGCGTATCAGTGCGCGCCTGTAGGTTTGACAGGCGCGCACTGGTGCGTGTCTATATGGTAAATAGGCATGCTTAAGAGCACGCCTATGAAGCAAATAGGTGCGCATTGAGGTGCACATGTTCGATGTACAGGTGTGCATATATGCATGCCTGTGTGATGAACAGGTGCGCATGTGTGCGCGCCTGTAGGAACAAAAACCGCGCCTAGGAGGCAAGGTTGAAGGGTTAAAAAAACGAGTCTTTTTTATGTTGTTGATGGTTGTCTGAACTGATATAGGACTCTATGTTGTTTGCAGGCGGCCAGAAGTGACGATGCCAGTGCAGTGGCGAGAGTAAGATTAGGCCCAGTTGCGAGATGTTGTGGCCATTGAGGGGCCTGGCGTGCGGGCGACTTTGGCAACCTGTGGGTTGCTAAAGTTTTTTTAGTGCCCATTGATATGGGCACATGAGTATTTGCTGCAGTTCTTGATCCAGATGTGGAGTCCGGAGATGCACTGCTTCCTCGTGCGAGGAGATCAGATCCCCTTCACTGCAGTGGAGGATGTATATTTCCTGACTGGGCTCCCCTTTCGGGGAATGCCCCAACCGGCAGAGATGGTGTTTCCTAGGGATACAACCCTGGCCACGATTGGCCAGCGATACTGCTCAGGTAGGGACTTTATGTCTGGGACTATGGTGAGCATCAATGCTATAGACTCCCTAGCTCATCGATGTATAGCGGTGATGATTGTACGAGTATACGGGTCACTGGAGACCCAGTGGATTAGTGGTGGCCAGCTGTTGGTGCTGGAGAGAGTGTTGGATGGCGAGCAGTTTGCTTAGGGACAGATGCTTCATGCTAGGATGGTGGCATAGTTGGACCACTGTCGGTCCACTGATGGAGGAGAGTTTTCTTTCGGGTCCATCCTAGTGGCCTGGTTTTTGGAGAGGGTGCCGATGCTGCGCCCGAGGGTTCTCTTGGAGATGTCGGGGGCACGAGAGCCGTGATTGAGGCGGTGGTCAACAGTTTTGGTTCGCCATGGTGGTGGCAAAGGTGGCCACTTCTTTTCGGTAGAGGTGGCATGGATATGGCGACAGATGCCGCAGGTAGTACTTCGATACCCCTATGCTGGGGTTGACTTCCGGGGTGACCCGAACATGGTGCTGCCTCCAGGGGAGGTGTTTGACCATCGAGGTATGTTTAGTATTGTGTATGTTTTTTATTTATGTTGTCTTTTGAGATATCAGTCCATATGTGTATGATATAGATGCTGATACTATCTGTTGTTGTTGTTTTGTGCATGTGCAGATGTGGCACCTCACGGGCGCGAGGTGGATATGCAGAGAGCGTCGGCTTGTCGAGAGCCAGAGAGACGACTGCAGGGAGAGAGACGTCGGCGGGAGGATTCCGTGGGGTGACCTGCTGAGCCCGAGAGGGCAACGAGGAGGTGTCGGTTCGATGACCCTGGTGCGGGGCCATCACACGCTCCTCCGGCAGCGGTCGGAGTGGATTATGATGACATACGTCGTTGTTTGGAGATGGTTTTGCAGGATGTACCTGAGGGCATGTGGACTCGTATCCAGGATGAGAGCTTCTTGGAGCAGTGTGTGGGGGTGCCACCACCATGGCAGGCCATAGTGCGGCGAGCAGCAGTGCTTGCGGCGATGATGAGTGGACGCCTGTCGCCGGGGTAGGAGGGTCCTGTGGGTGGTCCACCACCTCCTGGGGCAGGTGGTGGTGGGCCACCACCTCCTCCTGAGGGAGGAGAAGGTGGTGGTGTGATAGAGGCACCATGATGTATATGTTTTTGTTGTATATAGGCTGGTGAGCCGATTTTTTGTACCAAGGTGTTGTGCTGGCCTGTGGATACGTGTATTTTTGTATGTAAACATTCAGATGGCCTGATGGGCCTTTATATATATATGAGTATACATATTTTGAGATCCTGATGTTGTCTACATGTGTTTTTTGTTGATGATTTTGATGATGTCTATTCTATCTATATGCTGTGACAGGATTTGTGAGTTGTTTATGTATGTGTAGCTTGATGTGATATATGCCAATCTAACACCATGTTAGCTATTTCATCTGTTGTTAGATTCAATTGTCTTGGAATATGTGTAAATGTAATGGAATCAAAATTTTGAGATAACAGTCTAACCTGCAGGTATTTTCGAAAGAGG
Organism: Picea engelmannii; assembly: GCA_009831015.1. Lineage (NCBI taxonomy): Eukaryota > Viridiplantae > Streptophyta > Pinopsida > Pinales > Pinaceae > Picea > Picea engelmannii. Next base: position 1,013,672 of record ML778119.1, on the reverse strand, counting down.
CACGGATCGCGTACACGGTATACATTGTTGAGCTGGAAAACGACTAGTTGAGAGTCGAGGAAGATGCTTAGGTGACGAATATGATGATGATGGGCATCGGCTAGGAGGCCAAGGACAGTAGTTTATTCGGCTTGGTTGTTGGTTGCTGGCCCTAAACATATGCCTCCTGAATGGAGCATTTCATGTGAGGGGGTGTAGAGAGCCCAAGCAGCCGAAGCGAGATTTTGCGTCCAACGGGTGGCACCGTCAGCATAACCAATGTGGTAGACTAGTGGAGGAAGCATCTATCAATAGCACAAAGGATAGTTTAGACGAGAGGGGAGGAGAAAAAAGATTAAAAACGCTAGAAAAAGAAATAACCTAAAGTAGAATGACTACGTTTAAGCATAAAATTTCTTGAGATATAACCCATTAACGGGTTCCTTGAGAGAGAGGCCTTCGGGGGAGGCCAAGATGTATGCGCCTTTGGTGAGGCAATGTTGGATGATGTAAGGGCCATGCCAAAGTGATTCGAACTTGCTGTGGCCAAAGGTATCATGAGCGATATCATAAGCCAGGATGAGGTCGCCTTCGTGGAATGATCGAAGGTTGACATGGTGATCAAAAGTAGTCTTGGATCATTTTTTAGCTGCCTCGTTGTTCTGTAAGGAAGATCGACGATCTTCGTCCAGCGACTCCAAGTTCAGCAAGCACTGTTCCATTGGAGAAGTGTCAGGTAATAGCTCAATTGTGGTGCGTAAGGTGGGAATTTCACACTCGATGGGAAGAGTTGCCTCGACCCCATGGACTAAAATGGAATGGTGTGAAACCAGTAGCGGTTTTCACCACCGTTCGATAAGCCCATAGCATGGAAAATAACATATGATGCCAATTAGTTTTATGTTTATTAACCGTGCACTGTAACATGGTCTTGAGGACTTTGTTCACGGCCTCGACCTGTCCGTTTGACTGAGGGTAATATGGTGAGGCAAACTCATGAGAGAAGCCTAACCGAGATGAGAGTTCGACGAATATCTCATTCTCAAAGTGTTTCCCATGATCGGAAATGAGTTGGAGTGGTACTCCAAAATGGGATATGACGTGATTGAAGAAAAAATGCGCTGCAGTGTCAGCGGTGTTGTTGAAAGTGGGCATAGCTTCAGCCCATTTGGTGAAGTATTCAATGGCGAATACGATGTATTTGTGACCATTGCTGGAGGGTGGATTTCAATTCATAAAGTCGATGCCCCATTTGCAAAAAGGGTCGGCTGTAATGACAGGGTGGAGAAGAGCGGGGGGAGCCTGAGCTTTGTTGGCGTAGAGCTGACATTGCTCACATCATTTCATGGCATGAATGAAATCATGAAACAAGGTAGGCCAAAAGTAACCGGCTCGGATAATATTTTGAGTCGTGGATATACCCGAAAGATGGCCCCCACATGCGCCGTTGTGGCAGTCGTTTAAGACTCTGTCAGCCTCATCAATAGTCAGGCATCGATGAAGAATGGTGTCTACACCCCTCCGGTATAGGATGTCTCTGATGAGGAGATAGCGGGGGGCCTGATGGTGAATACGTCGACGATCATCTCATGAAAGGTGGTTACTGAAATTTTGAGTTTGTAGGTAGACGAGAATGTCGCCATACCAAGGATCATCCGAAGTGATGTAAAAGAGATGTTCGTCAGGAAAGTCGGTGTTGACGGGGGCACTGGTGGTGTCAGAGGGGAGGGTTGTGACAAGTTCAGCGGGAACGAGGGACTTCTTAATATTAGGTGTTGAGAACTCAAGGTCGTACTCCTGAAGGATAACGATCCATCGAGCAAATTTGTCATTAACTTGTCGATGGCTGAGAAAGTACTGCATAGGGTTGGAATCTGCGACGACCTTTGTGGTGCAAAGCAAAATGTAATGGCGCAGTTTCTGGACTGCAAGGACAACTGCAAGAGCAAGATTCTCTTCGTGTTTATACTTCAAGGGTGGTCCCGAGAGGTTCTTACTAGCGTAGTAAATGACGTGTTCACAATTGTCATCTCCGAGCTGGACGAGGACGCCAACTATGATACAGTTGATGTTGATACGTAGAGGATGTAGTCGCGATTATATTCAGGTGCACTAATTAACGGTGCATTTGAAAGCGTTGCTTTAAGATCGTCAAATGACTATTGGGCATGGTCATCCCAGTGAAAAGCGATGTCGTGATGTAGTAAGCGAAGGAAACCATGTGCATGTATGGCGTAATCAGGAACAAAGCGTCTGAGAAAGTTAGCTTTTCCCTGTAGACTCTGAAGTTGTCGTAAATTCCGACGAGGTGGAATTTCGGTGATAGCTTTGACTTTGAGGGGGTCCATGGTAATACTTCTTTGGGAAACAATAAAACCGAGGAGGCGCCCTGCGGTGACACAGAACACACACTTGAGAGGATTCAAGCGGATGTTGTACTAATGACACCATTGAAAGATGATTCGTAAATCGTCGAGATGATTCGTGCGTTTCTTGGATCGAGCTGTGAGGTCATACAAGTAGGCAAGGATGATTTTATCCAGATCGTGGAAGATGTATGTCATTGCCCATTGGAAAGTGGCATCGGTATTTTTTAAGTCGGAAGGCATGACACGATATGCGAAAGTACCCCACGGGGTAATGAATGCGGTTTTATACTGATCAGCTGGGTGGATTTGAATTTGGTTATAGCCAGAGAATCCGTCCATAAAGGAGAGATCTTCATGGCTGGCGCAGTCGTCGATGATTTGATCGATGAAAGGCGTTGGAAAGTTGTCTTTGGGACATGCGTTATTGAGATCGCGAAAGTCGGTGCAAATGCGGATAGTGCCCTGTTTTTTGTCGACGGGTACAGGGTTGGAAACCCATGAAGTGTAAGTGATGGGGTAAATAAACACGGTCGTACGTAATTTATCGATTTAGGCTTTGATATCCGCGTCTTTGGACGGGTGTAGCGGTCGTTGTTTCTGGCGAACTGGTGTGATGTCAGGCCAGGTGTCAATGCGATGTTCGACAATAGTGGGATCGAGGCCAGGCATTTCCATGTATGACCAAGCGAAAATATCCCTATATTCCTGGAAGAGGGTTTTATATGTGGTGATTTCCTGAGGAGTGCAAGCAGCTCCAATGGCGATTTCTTCGACGATGCTAGTTTTAATGGAAATGTCGATTTTGATGGTGGGGGAAATGTTGTCCATATTACCTTCTTCAAATGCATCAGGGGCAGGAATAGGATTGTTGAACCAATCGATAGGCCCAGATGGGATAAAATATTTGGTTTTGATCGCGTAAATGGGGTTTTGGTTAGGAGGCATAAGGGCTTCCTGTGTAAAGAAGAGGGCACGGTGATGTAGTGCGTCCCAGGGAGAGTCTGGGCGGTTTATCTCTTCGAGTATTTCCTCGTCGCATTGGAAACGTCGGGAATACAAGGGGTCGTGAGGAGTGATATCAGTGACAGTGTGGTTGCCCCCTAATGGAGAAGTAGAGGGAGCAATGGCAGAAGATGGTGAGGGTTCACTCGACATAAACCATATATTGAAGTACTGAGGGGTACCCATGGTGGTTGGGTGGAGAGTGTCCATAGGGGAATGGACAGGAGAGTTGGGGGGGGTTGCGGGTTAAATCCTTAGAGATGTCATTGAAGAACCAAGGGGGCATTGGGAGTGCCTCGGGCTCGGTAGAAATGACATGAAGATCCTCTAGTGATGAGGTAATGTTAATTATCGCCTCTACGGGTTGGTGAAGCAGGGCCAATTGACGTTGCCTCTATGCGAGGATCATAGGACACTGGTATGTAAAATGAGTTAATGAATCGTAGAGAGAGCAAGGGCATATCATACGTTCATTGACTGAAGTGGTGACATAGCGAATGTCAGTGACATTTGACGAGGACGTGGCAGGGCGTGGGTTGTTCTGGAAGTTCTGGCACATAGTGGCCAAAGTCTGGAAAAAGTGTGGCAGTGCTGGGCAATGATGGGTGTAATGGCCATACTCTAAACATATAGCACAAGCATATTTGGTCATCAACCCTTTACTACTGGAAGGGTTGGAGGTAGTGGGGGGACTAGTAGTAGTGGCGGGTGTTGTGGGAGTTTGATTGAGGGGGATCAAATTCCGTAATTCAGGTAGGGATGGGCAATTTTTGGTTTGGTGGTCCTCTTTCTCACATAGTGCGCAAGGTGGTGGTATGCGTGGAGGAAGTGGAGCAGTGGGCTCTTTCTTCTTTCTCCTGCCCCCAGTTGTAGCCGAGAGGTTAGTGAGTGGGGGGGTAATGGGGGTGAGGATGGGAATCATCATGGGAAGTCCATCCTGTGTGGGAAGGGATGGTCGAGGGACCATCTCTGGTGGGTGTAAATACCAAAATAGGATTGCTAACACCATATTAGGTAGTGTGAGTGTAGAGGCTACCTGAAAAGCTTCAATACCTGGGGGAGGGTAAAAGAAGGGAATTTGGGTGAGGGGTTGGGGGAGTGTCTCCCAGACGGGATTATTCCCTTGAGGGGATGTGGATTCGTGGACTATTGAGGTCGATGAGTGCGCAGGAGGCTCCAGCGGAAGTGGTTCTGTGACTATTGAGATGTCAGGAAGGACTGAAGCCTCCTGAGGAGGAATAACATCCTCCATGTGAGTTTCGTTAGATGAGATGACGCATACTTTATTAGTAGGATGAAGGAGTGGTGGTGCTCCATGGTACGTCCCTAACAAGGATGGATCTTTAAAAATCCCAGGACCCATCTCTACGAGAGGATATGCGTCTTGGTTGGTGTGGATGAGAGGAATAATTTTATCGAGGTTGGCAGATGGGTTAGTGTCATAATGTGAGACTTGGTCAATGGTCACGATCTTCCCATTGTGGGGAAACATCGTTGTCCGAAAGAGGGAAAATGCCACTGCCTTCATAGCGTACATGTAGCTACGATCGAACATGATATTATCATCGAGCGGGGCGTCGATAACTTCGATATCAATGAGGATAGTCTTGCCCCCGAGTTCAACGAGGACATTTTGGAAGAGCCCTTCAGGAGAGGATGGTCGTCCGTCATAAGCTCGTAATGTGATGGTAGAGGGTATGAGTTCCAAGGAGCCAAGTTTCTGCCATACTGTTTTGGACATGATGCATGTAGAGGCACCTTCATCGATGATACACCGATGAACTGTGATATTTCGTATTTTCAATGGTATTTGAAAAGCGATCAAGGTAGGAAGACGAGGTTCTCCACTATCAATATCAAAGGTGATGAGTCGAGTATCTGCGGGGTCGACTGCCCCCAAGGCGGAAAGTAAATATTTCCGCTGCATAGGACAAGTCTGGAGGACTTCCAAGACTGACATGGCAGCCAGGGATTGCGCTAAGTCATCTACCAAGCTATAGTTATGAGCTTCCCTAGCCTATGGGTTGTGGACATTCCTGTGCAAGGGGATGCGATGGATCCGTAGTGGTGGTTCAGAGGAAGGGTGAGGGATCACCAACGGGGGTCCCGTCGGTGTAGGGTTTGTCTCTGGAGAGATGGGAGTAGACTCGGCGGGTGTATGATACTGATGATTACGTGTTTGCAGAATAATTTCTTCCTCACTGGTGAGGAGAATTGTACGTTCTGCTGGATTGTTGGGGTTGTGGTATTGTCCCACCTGAGGTGGGGGATAATGTGTGTCCTGTTGGGTGTTTATCACACCTTGATGTGGAATAGGATTTTGTAGCACGGCGGGAGGGGGTTGTTGCACGTATTGTTGTGGTACTTGTTGAGGAGAATTTTGTGCAGGAGAATGGGGAAGACTACTAGAATATTTTAACTGTTTGAAATCAGCGATCTGGGGACAATGGTGAGTGTAATGACTGAATTTACCACAAAGGGCACAAGGGAAAATAGTTTTAACATTGTTTCACCCTTGGCGTTTGTTATTATTTCCCCCTTGGGGGTTTGGGTTCCCTTGGTTCTGGTTTCCCCCAGTTGGTTGGTGTTGTGGGGGTGGATTCCCGCCTTGACCTGGGTTGCTGTTATTCATGTTCCTTCCTTTCTTCTTGGCATTGTTCGATGGATGAGTTGGGTTGGTTGTATTCAATTGTTCGAAATTTTGGTATTGTTGAGCAGCAGAAGGTTGAACAAAATTTACCCCCGCATGTGGATGTGGGGGAGCCATGGGTTGTGGAGGACCAGGAAATGGGAAGTATGGATTTTGTGGTGTTATTGATCCATAAGGTACATAGGAAGGCGTAGTGCTTTCGCTAGTACTATACATTGATGTTGAGGGAGTACCATTGTTTGTGGGGATAGGTGGATGTATGGGGGGTGCCGGTGGTGGTCCACTGATGGGTGGAGGTATAGCAACAGGGTATGGTTGTTGATAAGGGGGTGGGGGGTAGTAAGAAGTGCCCCCATATGCCGGCGGGTATTGAGGTGTTCCATACATCGGTGGTGGTTGGGGTTGTGGACCATGGTGTGTGGTGGCACCGATTAGTCCGTCTGCTGAGTGAGACATCCCAGGTTTGTCTTGGCCAAATGGCACAGGTTTTGGAAGATCAGGAAGTATTGTGTATAAGTAACCTGACTGTGCATATATGAGGTCATATTGTTGGGCCTTACCGATGGCTTCTTCTTTGGATTGAGGGAAGGTGGAAGCTACATCCTTTCCAAGGAGAGAGACAAGTGATCTAAGAAACCAGTCGAGACATTGTTGCTTGGTGGTTTTTGCTTTGCACAAACTACATCGCCTATGCCACTCATGAATGTGGTCAGTGATGTGTGTGGTTGAGGTTTGTTTGAATTTAGACAATATTTCTAGACCATTGTCATGGCGGATGGTTAATTGGAAGAAGGTCAACAATGCTTTGGCTAATGACTCAAAGGTCGCATGGGACCCTGATTTTTCTTCAACATACCATTTGGTGATGGGCCAGTGAGTGTGCGTTGAAATAATCACAGTCTGATGGAATCATCCATAATTCTATTGGAAGAACACCATAGATGAAAGGTCATGACATGGTTGATGGGGTCATCCCCTGCCTTTCCTTCAAACTTTGGTATGTCTGAAGGAAGTTTTTTTGGCATTACAGGCCATGTGGCGTCATGCAATATAGGATCATTGGTAAGTTTGGTGAGATCCGGTATGTTGAGAGAGGCCAAATATGGCATCTGTAGTGGGGGGGAGGGTTAGCTCCGGCCATAGTGTGTTTTGAACCTGACCCTTGATGGGGACTAGGTGGGTTGGTGCTCCCTCCTTGAGAGGAAGTGGGTCCCCCACTTCCGTGCAAAGGAGAGCGAGTGAATGGATGACTTTTGGAAGTTGACCCAAGTAATGTAGAACCAAGCAAAGCTGATCCTAAGATAGTAGCACTTACAGGAGTGTGTGAAGGAGGTGTCGATGAGCGGGCACGACCAGATACTCCCCCTAAGATAAGAGGGAGGTTGAGCAAGCGTCGTGAACGACAGGGGTTCTGTGGTTCCCCTATGATGTCAGACTAGCTGTGTGAATGTGTGCAAAAAGTGGTGAGAGAAAAATATAAAAAACAAGAGCCTTTGCGTTGAATGTTCACACACAATATATATATATATATATATATATATATAGCCAAATAAAACTATAATCAGATGTGCATCATACATAACATGAGAAAGAGACATACATGTTGGTAAGTGGGTTTTGTCCGCGTGGGGGAATCAAAAGATAGAAAATGCTCATGTACTAGAAGACGTAACGTCCTTCCTCTCAAATAGCACTGGACCTTCCAATAGTACTCAACAGTGGGGTCTGAAGTCACCGGAAGAGAAACTAGTGAAGGATGAAATAATTGGTTATAATGAGGGGTAGAGGGGGCATATCCCGAAAGAACTGGTGATACTTCCCAATAGCCACACAAAATCCAATCAAGGTGCAATTGCAGCCCACAATTGCCACCTGGGTAGATGTCCTAAAGTTGGTCACTAGGTACCTCGGTCAAAGTGCATCATTTAGATTTTAGGCCTAAGAAATGGGTTACGGGCTAGATCCCATCCAAGAGGTGGGTGCCTCAAGGGGGGACACACAGAACAACCGGACCTCGGCCTTCAACCCTTCACAAGTATCTCCCTGCCTTATGGTGATTGGAACACTTGACTTGGAGGATTTGAAGTTCCATATTTGACAACCTCTATGTTTTATCAATGTGAGAACCAGATAACGGGGAGTTATTTGGATACCTATCCCCGAAATCCTACCTAGACTAAAAAAATTATTTTGGCACCTCCTGTGGAGGGAAACTTAGTGAGTTTTTAGAAATATTTTAGATGAATTTGTTTTGTGAGGCTGGGGGTAAAACCAACCTCGTTTGATTAAAAATGGGAGTGGATAGTCCTGTCAAGAAAAGATGGGGTTTTTTTGAAATCCCTTTGGAGTAAACTTACTTGGACCTCCACGTTTCGAGAAGAAGCTATGTGAGTGAGAAGTGTCTTTTGTGTGTGAGTGAAAGTGTGCCAATTTTTAGTTAATTAGATGTCACCTTGTTGCGTGTGGACTTCGCTTGGTCCTTACAAGAGTTTTATTACCTAATTAGCTAGATGTCTTTGGTACAACCTTGCGTAATTCAAAATCCCTAAGAAGCTAGCATGTGGACATGTGGGTCCGCTACTATCCTTTAACTCCCTATGGTGATGTAATCTAGAAAAGCTTGAAACTATCCTAGATTGAACATGTGGGCATGTATGGGCCCGTTACAAACCTTTAAACTTTCCTAGTTTTTTTTATCTAAGAAAGCATAAATCCAAACACCATCCTATCTTTGTGACATGTGGGCATGTATGGGCCCGTTACAATATTAAGATATGTTTGAAAAAGGAAAACTAAGAGGGGTCCCAAAAAAGGGTCATTGTCCTCTCCTAAAGGTTTTAAACTTTTGTTAAGGGAGATGAAATTGTTTTCCCAATCTTTTTCTGATTCTCAAGGTCGCTTGAAGGTGCGAGAGAAGAGCATACTAAGCGATTGGTAATTCAAATTCTATTCCCAATGTAAGTTTATATGTGATTAAAATTTATGTTCACCTTAGATTGCAAGTCAAAACAAGCCATCCATGTGGCAAAAAGCAAATAAGGGAAATTGATTTTTATCCTCCTAAGTGCCTATGTGTGTTTGACTAACCCCTTTATATGATGAGGGGACTAAGTGTGGTGCAGTGTTTAGAGCATGTTTAACTTCATTTTTAAGAAGGCCAAATACCTTCCCCACATCCCAACAACTTACAATGTGAAATTTTACTCAAATGCGTGGCCCCTAGTGCAGACAGAGGCACACAAAGTGCAGGCGTGCGAACAACGTTGAGACAGAAAGCACATGCGTGCAGAAAAAAGTTGTTGTTTAAGTGCATGCATGCACGATGCACGTCTGTGGGGTGGAATACCCGCGCACCTGTGAAAAATGACCGAGAAATAAAATCTGGATGGATTTCTCTCAATTCTCCCTTGAATTGGATGGTTGGCAGGTCGGCCTAGGCCGGTTTGTGCACCTTCAAGTTAAACAAACTAAAAGAAGAGAAAAATAAACCCAAATGAGGTAGGAATTTGATACCTTTCCCCAGTGAAGTCGCCAATCTGTATCACCCTTTTCGCCACCTTGGTGAGCAAATAAGAGGTGCTTACATGCCCAGTTGGGTCTTGTTGAGCATGACAGGTGTAGAGGAAAGAGTTAGAGAAAGAAAAACAAAACTATAAGCAAGAATTAAACTAATACAAACTAAAATCATAAGCATGAGGACATAGAGATAATAAAACACAAAAAGACCAATATCACCAATGTTTTTAGGCTGATCTATTG
>ML778119.1:993417-1003863 GCA_009831015.1 Picea engelmannii | reverse complement strand
ATGAAGAAAGGGGACTATGAGTCCCTTCTTCCTCCAAAGGAAGGCTCTTGGACCCTCACAAACTTGCTCTCCTTACAACAAGAAAAATAAAAATGGTGATGAAAGAACTCCTTTGCAAATCCACTCAATGGAGAGGTGGATTGGTCAATGAAATGGTGCCAAAGTGATCTTGTCAAGGATGGAGTCCTTAAAACAATATAGGAAGCATAACATTGCATGAAATTCCTTGAGAAAATGAGGTTTCTTCATGGTTTTTTATAGCATTGCATTGGGTTATTGTGTAACTCCTTTGTAGTGTGAAAAGAGTCTCTTTAGGGAATTATTAGGTCTTTGACCAACCCACCATTTGGATTTAGCTCAAATTTGAGGGTCAAATCGGCTTGGGAGCTGATCCATAAGTGGTTGGGAGGCCGACCAATTCAATAAATGCATCGTTTAGCAGGTGCGTGTGTTTTTGTGCCAACAGCCGCGCATCGTGCGCGTATGTGCGCATGGTATGTTCTTGTTCCGCGCATGTGCGCGTGCACCCAACTTCTGTAAAGCACTCTTCAATTTTTTCACTACTTTGTATAGTTTTTTACCTTTTTTGAATGCTGTGAAATTAATTCAGTGCCATGAATGACTTCATTACTGTTTGACGATGTTGAGTTCTTGTCGCCATGTGCAGACAAAATTTCAGTGATAACACTTGGGAATTCGTTCCAAGTCCAAAGAATAAGAATTTGATCGGCACAAAGTGGGTATACAAGAATAAATTGAATGAATATGGATAGGTTACAAGGAACAAAGCTAGATTGGTATGTAAAGGATATGCACAGGTTGAAGGAATCGACTTTGAAGAGAAATGTCCCCCAGTTCCCAGAATGTAATAAATCCGATTTCTTTTATATTATGCATGCTCCAAAAATATTAAAGTGTATCAAATGGACGTAAAATAAACTTTTCTGAATGGGGAACTTGAAGAAGAAGTCTACACTGAACAACCAAAAGGATTTCAGTTTTCAGAGAATGCAGATTATGTGTGTAAATTAAAGAAGACATTGTATGGTCTAAACAGGATCCTAGAGCATGGTACTCTCGACTAGATAAATATCTACAACATGAAGGGTTCAGAAAAGGAAGTGCAGACAACAACCTCTACATCAAGGTAAGTCAATATAGTATTTTGTTAATTGAAGTTTATGTTGGTGATATTATTTTTGGTAGTGATGATGATAGGTTAAGAAATAAATTTGCAAAGGATACGCAGAATGAATTTGAAATGTCATTACTTGGAGAACTATCCTTCTTTCTAGGACTTCAGATACATCAAATCAACCAAGGAATTTTTATTTCTAAAACTAAGTATATCAGATAAATGCTAAAGAGGTTTGTAATGGAATATTGAAAACTAGTCATCACTCACATGAAAACCAGTTTCAAGTTAAGAAAAGATGATGATTCAAAGTCCACAGATCAGAGGAAATACAAGTCAATGATTGGTAGGCTACTATATGTGACAACATCTATACCAAATGTAATGCCAGCAGTTGGATATGTGGCACGATTTCAATTAGCACCAAAGGAATCACATTTGTTTGCAATGAAGAGGATTTTTAAATATCTCAAAGGAACAAAAGAGTTTGGATTATGGTATCCAAAAGGAAAGGATCTATCTCTTATTGCCTACACAGATGCATATTGGGAAGTTTGTATTGATGACCGACGAGGCACCGGTGGAGCAGTGTTCTACTTGGGTGGGTGTTTAGTATCATGGCTAAGCAAGAAACAATCATAAATATCTCTATATAGAGCCGACGCAGAGTATATTACAGCAACAACATGTTTTACACAGGTTCTTTGGATGAAACAAACTCTGACGAATATGCAAGCTGAATATGATGAGCCCATTCCAATATATTGTGATAATACAAGCGTCATCAATATCTCAAAGAACCCGGTGATGCACTCCAAGATGAAGCACATTCGAATCAAGTATCACTTTCGATAGGAACAGGAAGAAAAGAACATCAGAGTTGAGTATGTGGGAAAAAAATAACAAGTGGCAAACATATTTACAAAACCACTTCCATGGGAAGCCTTTGAGCATCTTCTCCAGCGACTCAGATTTATTTCTATTCCAAAATGAATTCTTTTGAATGCTTATCTTATATGTCTTAAATGTACATGAGGAAGCACCATAAAGAGGACAGTTCAGTTAGGGGGAGCGGCCCCGAATGGAAATATACATTTTCCATTGATGACAAAGGGGGAGATATTTATCAAATCCAGAGGATAGAGGCATGATTCCAGGGGGAGAAATGGTCACAGAGATGCAGAGGACAGAGGCATGGTTCCAGGGGAAGCATGAGTGATATGACTTCAATATTTCATGAAATTATTTTAGTATTTCATCAGAGTATTTCCATCAATTCCCAAAGGGGGATATTGTTGATTAAGGCTGGTTTTCATTGATGTCAACCCTTGAAGAAAGTATGGCAGTGAATTCTGGTAGCAAAAAGGGTTGGGTAATGGACCCAATGTTGTTTAATGTATAATGGTATGAGTTTTGATATATTTAAAGGTAATAATATTCTATATGGATAGTACATGTCATTCCATTTTTGGTGGTATGTGGAATGTCGCATAACTCCTCGCAGTTAGAGAGTTGTGGCCATGAGAAGTTGGAGAACCCAGGTTTAGGTAATGGACTCAAGTTTGTTTGATGGATAATGGTATGAATTTTGATATATTTATAGGTAATACTATTATAGATGGATGGTACATGTCATTCCATTTTTGGTGGTATGTGGAACATCATATAACTCCTCACGGTTTGAGAGTTATTGCCTTACAAAGTTGGAGGACCCTCATATGTCATCTAGAAGCCCCAAAAGGTCAAAGTAGTCAAAGTGGTTTAAGAGATTTTAGAAGATAAATAATAAAGTGAAGTGATGAGTGTACTATAATTCAAAGTGAATACAAAATAAATTATTTAAATAATAAATTTAATGGAGAAATTAGAAGTGGGTTAACCCTAAAATAAAGAAAGTGGGCAAAGTGACCTAGAAGATGCTTCTAAGGAAGCTACTTGGAGAGTATAAATAAGAGGCAAGGCTCTCTCATTTTACATCACACTTGAGAATATTGAATATATATAGGTGACCGAGGTAACCAAAGGATATCTAATATTAATTTCAGAGGGAAGGTGAAGAAAAGAAGGCCAGAATTCAAGGGAGGATAAATTCTTTTGATGATGCTTTCTAAGGTGTTTCAGGTAAAAACATCATAACTTCTTCATAACAGATCCAAATTTAGTAAGACAAAATGTGTTGGTTATATTACATTCTTTATTATTTTTTGTAACATTTTCAGATCCATTAAACAAATATTTCGCTCGGGGCATGCTCTACAAGGTCGCTCTCTAGAATAAGCCAGAATTCAGAAAGGTATGTCATTTTTGCTATAACTCCTTTTCTGAGAGGTTCCAAGTAGTGACAACATGAGGAATTGCATAAAACAAATGGAAGAACATTGTGTACTATTTTCATATATTTATTCATTATAGGTACATAGTTATGAGTATTTCAAGTTAGGGTTGTTGACTAATCCCAAACTAGTCATGTGAGACTAAAGAAAAGTTTGATGAAAATGCTAGTCTCTTGTTGTGAAAGTTAAGGAAGGTTTGCAGGTATGTGATCATATACACCAGGTCTATTACAGAGTTACAAATCATATTTGGATGATGAAATTGATGAGGGATTTTGGTTAGGGTATATGTTGGGTACATGGTTGAGACAAGTAGTTGATGAGTTGGCACATACATAAGGTGTATAGTTGATGATGTTGGTACATACTGATGAGTCGTAGTTGATGAGTAGTTGACATATGATTGGTACATACTTGGTACATTGTTGGATGCACTTGTTTATGGTACAGGTTGATTACAGGTTGTTTGTTATAGGTTCGTGCATGGTTGATGCACTTGTTTATGGTACAGGTTGATGCATGGTTGAATTTTATTGGTACAAGTGTTATCACTGAAATTTTGTCCGCAAATGGTTACAAGAATCCATCATCGTCAAACAGTTATGAGGTCACCCATGGACCAAAATTACCACAAAATCATTTCCAAAGGGTCAAAAACTATACAACCAGTGACAAAATTAAAGTGCGTTATGACTACACAGAGCACACATGCACATGCGCAAAACAGAAACGCTTGAAAAGTGCACATGTACCCGATGCGTGATTGTGATCGCTAAAATCCACGCACATCTGAGAATGACACATTTATGAGAGTGGTCGGCCTCCCACCCACTTCTGGTTCAGATTCCAAGTTGATTTGACACTCAAATATGGACTGGATTTGATTGGGTGGCTGGTCAAAGACCTTAAAATTCCCTAATTAGCCTCTTTTCACACTACAAGCTAGTTGCACAATACCTCAAAGAGGTGCTATAAAACAAGGCCATGGGAGCACTTCATTCTTAAGGAATTTCAATAGCAAATTTATGTTGCTACTATTCTCTTGAGGAATCCTATATTCTCATCAAGAGTATACTAGCACCATTACAATGGGCAATCCATCTCACCCCTTCAGTGGATTAGCAAGGAATTCGTTCACCATTTTCATTCAAAGTTGTAAGAAGAGATTATGTGTGGGGGTCCAAGAGCACTCCCTTGGAGGAAGAAGGGACTCATAGTCCTCTTCCTTCTTGGTGTTTTCTTTCACTGATATAAACCTTACCATTGGTGACATAGGTCTTATTGTTTCTTTTGTTCTTATGTCCCTATGCTCACTAGTTTAGTTGTTATTTTATTTCTTAGTTTAATTCTTAGTTGCTCTCTTATATTTCTTTCTCTAACCCTTTTCCTTATAGCTGTCCTTCTTAGAAAACCCAACTAAGCTTCCAAGCACCTCTATTTTGCTCACTAAGGTGATGAAAGAGGTGCAACAGATTGGCGACTCCACTGGGGAAAGGTATCAATTTCCTACCACATTTGGGTTTTTATAGCTCTTCTTTTGGTTTATTTAACCTGCAGGTGCATTAACTGACCTAAGCCGACCTGCAAAACATCTAATTCCAAGTTGAATTGAGAGAATTCCATCCGAAATTGTTTTCATGGCCATGTGTCAGTTGTCTGCGAGTTTTTTGGCCAACAGACGCACATCGTGCACACATGTGCTAAAACCACAGTTCTGTTATGTGCACCTGCGCCCAAAATGTCATTTTGGTCTACACACAGACGCTCAATGCGCCTCTGTCTACACTGAGACCCGCGCACCTATGCAGAAAACTACACATTGTAGGGTTTTTTGTCATTTGGGGAAGGCCCCTAGCCTTCTTAAAAGTGATTTCATGCATGTTGTAAGCTGCACCACACTTAGTTCCCTCTTCATATAAAGGGATTAGTCAAAACACATAGGCACTTAGAGAGTTTAAAATCATTATTTCCTCTTTTGCTTTCATTTTGCCACATGGATGGCTTGCTTTGAATAAAAGTATAAGTTGGAATCTTTTATAAATCACATAAAACTTGCATTGGGACTAGAAATTGGATAACAATCACTTAGTATGCTCTTCTCTCACGCTTCCAAGCGACCTTGAGAATCAGAAAAAAAATTGTAGGACAATTTCATCTCCCTTAAAAAGACTAAAACCTTTAGGAGAGGACAACAACCCCTCTTGGGACTCCTCTTAGTTTATTTTTTCAAACACATCTTAAGATTGTAACAGACCCATACATGCCCACATTCTACAAAGATAAGATAGTGTTGAAATTTACTTTCTTAGATTAAATCACTAGGGAAGTTTAAAGGTTTTTGGTAACGGGCCCATACATGCCCACATGATCACAATCTAGGATAGTTTCAAATATTTTCTTAGATTAAATCACAATAGGGAGTTAAGGAATAGTAAAGGACCCACATGTCCACATGCTAGTTTCCTAGGGACTTTTGAATTACGCAAGGTTGTTCCAAAGGAATTTAGTTAATTAGGTAATCAACACTTGTAAGGACCAAGCGAAGTCCACATGCAGCAAGGTGACACCTAATTCATTAAAACATTGGTACACTTTCACTCATTCACACACAAAAGTCACTTATCACTCACACAGTTTCTTCTCGAAACGTGGAGGTCAAAGTAAGTTTCCTCCAAAGGGATTCTGAAACACCCCACCGTTTTCTTGATGAAACTATCCACTCCCATTTAATTTCAACGAGGTTGGTTCACACCCCCAATCTCTCAAACAAACACATCTAATTTTTTTCTAAAAAGTCACTAAGTTTTCCTCCACAGGAGGTACCAAAAGAAATTTTTTAGTCTAGGTAGGATTTCGGGGATAGGAATCCAAATAACTCCCGGTTATCTGGTTCTCACATTGTCAAAACAATAGAAGTTGTCAAATAGGGAA
Source organism: Picea engelmannii (assembly GCA_009831015.1). Classification (NCBI taxonomy): domain Eukaryota; kingdom Viridiplantae; phylum Streptophyta; class Pinopsida; order Pinales; family Pinaceae; genus Picea; species Picea engelmannii. The sequence goes on along the minus strand of ML778119.1, from coordinate 997,464 downwards.
CTGAAAATCCTCCAAGTCAAGTGTTCCTAACACCATAAGGCAGGGAGATACCCGTGAAGGGTTGAAGGCTGAGGTCCGGTTGTTCTGTGCATCCCCCTTGAGGCACCCACCTCTTGGATGGGATCCATCCCGTGACCCATTTATTAGGCCGAAAATCTAAATGTTGCACTTTGACTGAGGTACCTAGTGACCACATTTTAGGACATCTACCCAGGTGGCAATTGTGGGATGCAATTGCACCTTGATCAGATTTTGTGTGGTTATTGGGAAATATCGCCAGCTCTTTTGAGATATGCCCCATTTACCCCTCATTATAACTGATTATTTCATCCTTCACTAGTTTCTCTTCCGGTGACTTCAAACCCCATTTTTGAGTACTATTGGAAGGTCCAGTGCTATTTGAGAGGAAGGACGTTACATATTTTAGGACACGAGCATTTGTTTTCTTTGATTCCCCACATGGACAAAACCCACTTATCCACATATATGCTTCTTTTTCAAAACACTTGATGTATGATGCACTTCTGATTACATTTTGATTTAGATATATATTGTGTGAAGTTCAAAATTTGCAACACAGGATCTTGTTTATTTTCTCTCATCACAATTTGCACACATCCACTCAGCTAGTCAGACATCATAGGGGACCCTCAGAACCCCCATCATTCCAGACGCTTGCTAAACCTCCCTCCTATTTTAGGGGGAGTTCCTAGTCTTGCCAACTCATCGACACCACCTTAACGCAGTCCTGTGAGTGCCACTATATTAGGATCAACTTTGCTTGGTTCCACATTCCTTGGGTCCACTTCCTAAGTCCCTCCGTCCACTCACTCTCCTTTACACGGAAGCGGGGGGCCAAATTCCTCTCAAGGGGGAAGTATCAACCCACCTAGTCCCCCTCAAGGGTCAGGTTCACAAAACACTCACACCATGGCTAGAGATAATCTGAGAACGACACATTTATGAGAGTGGTCGGCCTCCCACCCACTTCTGGTTCAGCTTCCAAGTTGATTTGACACTCAAATCTGGACTGGATCTGATTGGGTGGTTGGTCAAAGACCTTAAAATTCCCTAATTAAACTCTTTTCACACTACAAGTTGGTTGCACAATACCTCAAAGAGGTGCTATAAAACAAGACCATGGGAGCACTTCATTCTTATGGAATTTCAATAGAAAATTTATGTTGCTACTATTCTCTTGAGGAATCCTCTATTCTCATCAAGAGTATACTAGCACCATTACATTAGGAAATCCATCTCACCCCTTGAGTGGATTAGCAAGGAATTCTTTCACCATTTTCATTCAAAGTTGTAAGAAGAGATTATGTGTGGGGGTCCAAGAGCCCTTTCTTGGAGGAAGAAGGGACTCATAGTCCTCTTCCTTCTTGGTGTTTTCTTTCACTGATATAAACCTTACCATTGGTGACATGGGTCTTATTGTTTCTTTTGTTCTTATGTCCCTATGCTCACTAGTTTAGTTGTTATTTTATTTATTAGTTTAATTCTTAGTTGTTCTCTTATATTTCTTTCTCTAACCCTTTTCCTTACAGTTGTCCTGCTTAGAAAACCCAACTAAGCTTCCAAGCACCTCTATTTTTCTCACTAAGGTGACGAAAGGGGCGCAACAGATTGGTGACTCCACTGGGGAAAGGTATCAATTTCCTACCACATTTGGGTTTTTATAGCTCTTCTTTTGGTTTATTTAACCTGCAAGTGCATTAACCGACCTAAGCCGACCTGCAAAACATCTAATTCCAAGTTGAATTGAGAGAATTCCATCTGAAATTATTTTCACGGCCATGTCTCAGTTGTGTGTAGGTTTTTTGGCCCACAGATGCGCATCATGCACACATGCGCTAAAACCACAGTTTTGTTATGTGCACCTGCGCCCAAAATCTCGTTTTGGTCTACACACAGACGCTCAATGCGCCTCTGTCTACACTGAGACCCGCGCACCTATGCATAAAACTACACATTGTGGGGTTTTTTGTCATTTGGGGAAGGCCCCTAGCCTTCTTAAAAGTGATTTCATGCATGTTGTAAGCTGCACCACACTTAGTTCCCTCTTCATATAAAGGGATTAGTCAAAACACATAGGCACTTAGGGAGTTTAAAATCATTATTTCCTCTTTTGCTTTCATTTTTCCACATGGATGGCTTGCTTTGAATAAAAGTATAAGTTGGAATCTTTTATAAATCACATAAAACTTGCATTGGGACTAGAAATTGGATAACAATCACTTAGTATGCTCTTCTCTCACACTTCCAAGCGACCTTGAGAATCAGAAAAAAATTGTAGGACAATTTCGTCTCCCTTAAAAAGACTAAAACATTTAGGAGAGGACAACAGCCCCTCTTGGGACTCCTCTTAGTTTATTTTTTCAAACACATCTTAAGATTGTAACAGGCCCATACATGCCCACATGCTACAAAGATAGGATAGTGTTGAAATTTACTTTCTTAGATTAAATCACTAGGGAAGTTTAAAGGTTTTTTGTAACGTGCCCATACATGCCCACATGATCACAATCTAGGATAGCTTCAAATATTTTCTTAGATTAAATCACAATAGGGAGTTAAGGAATAGTAAAGGACCCACATGTCCACATGCTAGTTTCCTAGGGACTTTTGAATTATGCAAGGTTGTGCCAAAGGCATTTAGTTAATTAGGTAATCAACACTTGTAAGGACCAAGCGAAGTCCACATGTAGCAAGGTGACACCTAATTCATTAAAAAATTGGCACACTTTCACTCATTCACACACAAAAGATACTTATCACTCACACAATTTCTTCTCAAAATGTGGAGGTCAAAGTAAGTTTCCTCCAAAGGGATTCTGAAACACCCCATCCTTTTCTTGACGAAACTATCCACTCCCATTTAATTTCAACGAGGTTGGTTCACACCCCCAATCTCTCAAACAACCACATCTAAAAAAATTCTAAAAACTCACTAAGTTTTCCTCCACAGGAGGTACCAAAAGAAATTTTTTAGTCTAGGTAGGATTTCAGGGATAGGAATCCAAATAACTCCCCGTTATCTGGTTCTCACATTCTCAAAACAATAGAAGTTTTCAAATAGGGAACTGAAAATCATCCAAGTCAAGTGTTCCTAACACCATAAGGCAGGGAGATACCCATGAAGGGTTGAAGGTTGAGGTATGGTTGTTCTGTGCGTCCCCCCTTGAGCCACCCACCTCTTGGATGGCATCCAACCCGTGACCCATTTCTTAGGCCAAAAATCTAAATGTTGCACTTTGACTGAGGTACCTAGTGACCAAATTTTATGACATCTACCCAGGTGGAAATTGTGGGATGCAATTGCACCTTGATCGGATTTTGTGTGGCTATTGGGAAATATCGCCAACTCTTTTGAGATATGCCCCATTTACCCCTCATTATAACTGATTATTTCACCCTTCACTAGTTTCTGTTCCGGTGACTTCAAACCCCATTGTTGAGTACTATTGGAAGGTCCAGTGCTATTTGAGAGGAAGGACGTTACATATTTTAGGACACGAGCATTTTTTTTCTTTGATTCCCCACATGGACAAAACCCACTTATCCACATATATGCTTCTTTTTCAAAACACTTGATGTATGATGCACTTCTGATTACATTCTGATTTAGATATATATTGTGTGAAGTTCAAAATTTGCAACACAAGCTCTTATTTATTTTCTCTCATCAAAATTTGCACACATCCACTCAGCTAGTCAGACATCATATGGGACCCTCATAACCCTCGTCATTCCAGACGCTTGCTAAACCTCCCTCCTATTTTAGGGGGAGTTCCTAGTCTTTCCAACTCATCGACACCACCTTAACACACTCCTGTGAGTGCCACTATATTAGGATCAACTTTGCTTGGTTCCACATTCCTTGGGTCCACTTCCCAAGTCCCTCCATCCACTCGCTCTCCTTTACACGGAAGCGGGGGGGAAACTTCCTCTCAAGGGGGAAGTACCAACCCACCTAGTCCCCCTCAAGGGTCAGGTTCACAAAACACTCACACCATGGTTAGATCTAATCCTCCCCCCCCCCCC
>ML778119.1:966169-993390 GCA_009831015.1 Picea engelmannii | reverse complement strand
ACAGATGCCATATTTGACCTCTCTTAACATACCAGATCTAAGCAAACTCACAAATGATCCTATATTTCATGACCCCACATGGCCTACAATGCCTACCAAAATACCTTCAGACATCCCCAAGTTTGCAGGAAAGGCAAGAGATGACCCTACCAACCATGTCATGACTTTCCACCTATGGTTCTCTTACAAAAACATTATGGATGATTCCATTAGACTATGATTATTTCAACGCACACTCATTGGCCCATCAACCAAATGGTATGTAGACGAAAAATCAAGGTCCCATGCGACTTTCGAGTCCTTGGCCAAATCATTTTTGGCCTTCTTCCAATTACCAATCCGTTGTGACAATGGTCTTGAACTACTCTCTAATTGCAAACAAACCTCAGCCAGACATATCACTGATCACATTCATGAATGGCGTAGACAACGTAGTTTGTGCAAAGATGAAACCACTAAACAACAGTGTCTTGACTGGTTTCTCCGATCACTTGTCTCTCTCCTCGGTAAAGATGTAACTTCCACCTTCCCTCAATCTAAAGAAGAATCCATCAGTAAGGCTCAATAGTACGACCTCATCTATTTACAATCAGGGTACTTATACATAGTACTTCCTGATCTCCCAAAACCCATACCATTCGGTCAAGACAAACCCAGGATGTCTCACTCAGCAGACAAATTGATTGGTAATACCACACACCACATTCCTCAACGCAAACCACCATTGATGTATGGCACACCTCAATATCCACCAGCATATGGGGGAACCTCTTATTACCCCCCACCCCCTTATCAACAGCCATACTCTGTTTCTATTCCTCCACCCATCAGTGGCCCACCGTCGGCACCCCCAATGCACCCACCTATCCAAACAAGTTATGGTACCCCCACTACCTCAGCTTATACTCTAGGTACTAGCGAAAGCACCACGCCTTCCTATGTACCTTATGGATCACAACTCCCACATAATCTATACTTTTCATTCCCTAGTCCTCCACAGCCCATGGCACCCCCACACCCTCATGCTGGGGTGAATTTTGTTCAACCCTCTCCCGTTCAGCAACATAAAAATTTCGAACAGCTGAATATGGAAAATCCGACTCATCCGTCTAATAATGCCAAAAATAAAGGCAGAAACAGGAACAATAACAACCCAGGTCAAGGCAGGAATCAACCCCAACATAACCAACATACTGGGGGCAACCAGAACCAAGGGAATCAGAACCCCCAGGGAGGCAATAACAACAGGCGTCAAGAGAGAAATATCAATACTATTAAAACACCTTCCCTTGTGCCATTTGCGGTGACTTCGGCCATTATACTCATCATTGCCCCCAAATAACTAATTTTAAATGGCTGAAAGACTCAGGTAGTCTACCACATCCTCCATCATTGCTTTCTCCTTAGTAGGCCCCACAACAATACGTGCAAACCCCCCCCCCCCCAACCGTTTTGCAGAATCCCATTCCACACCAAGGTGTGATGAACACTCAATAGGACACGCAGCCTACCCCACCTTAGTTGGGACAATAACTCAATCCAAACAATCCTGCAAATCACACTATCCTCCTCACTAGTGAGGAAGAAATCCTTCTGCAAACATGTAGTCATCAATACCATGCACCCGCTGAGTCTCCTCCCATTCCCCCATAAACAACCCCAGCACCAACGGGACCCCCGTTGGAAATTCCTCGCCCTATCGCCGAAACACCTCTTCGCATTCCTCGCATCCCATTGCGTAGGAATGTCCACAACCCCCAAGCTAGGGCAGCTCATAATTACAGTTTGGTCGATGACTTAGCATAATCCCTGATTGCCATGTCAGTCTTAGAGGTCCTTCAAACTTGTCCCACTCAGTGGAAATCATTACTTTCCGCCTTGGGGGCAGTCAACCCCACGGATACCCAACTCATCACATTTTATCTCGATAGCGGAGAACCTTGCCTTCCTTCTCTAATCACTTTTCAAATCCCAATAAAAATTCAGAACATTACAGTTCATCAATGCATCATCGATGAAGGTGCATCCACATGCATTAAGTCCAAATCTTTATGGCAGAAACTTAGTTCCCCGGAACTCATACCATCTTCCATTACCTTAAGATCTTATGATGGACGACCATCGTCTCCTAAAGGGCTTTTCCAAAATGTCCCCATAGAACTCGGGGGAAAGACCATTCTCATCGACATTGAAGTTATTGATGCCCCACTTGATTATAATATCATGTTCGGTCGTAGCTACATGTAAGCTATGAGGGCAGTTGCCTCTTACGTCTTTCGAACGATGATGTTCCCCCATAATGGGAAGATCATTACCATTGACCAAGTCTCACATTACAAGCCTAACCCTTCTGCCAACATCGATAACATTCTCCCCCTCATACACATGAGTCATGACACATACCCACTCATCAAAATGGGTCCTGAAATTTTCAAAGACCCATCATTGTTAGGAACTTACCATGGTGCACCACCACTCCTTCATCCTTCCAATCAAGTATGTGTTGTATCATCCAACAGAACTGACATAAAGTATACCCTTCCTCCTAGCGAGGCTTCTATCATATCTGACATCCCACTAGTGGCAAAGCTCCCCCCTCATGAGCCTCATGCGAACTCGTCGACTCCACCAGTCCACGATTTCACCTCTCCCAAAGGCCATATCCCATTTTGGGAGACAGTTCCCCAAGACATTACTCAAATCCCCTTCTTCTACCCTCCACCAAGCGTACAAGATTTCCAAGTAGCTGCAACACTTAACCTTCCTAATATGGTGTTATCAATTCCTGTTTGGCATTTACATCCACCAAAGATGGTCCCTCAACCATCCCTTCCCCCCCAAATGGAAGGAATCCCAATGACGATTCCCATACTCACTCCCACCATACCCGCTACACCCCCACTCACTACCCTCCCTGCCACAGCTGGGGGCAGGCGAAAGAAGAAGGAGCCCATAGCTCCACTTCCCCCACGTGTCCAACCTGCTTGAGCGCTATGTGAGAAATATGGACACCAAACCAACAAATTCCCATCTCTACTTGAGTTACGAAACCTGATTTCACTCAATCAAACACCATCAATGTTCACCACTGTAGCAATTACTGCCGCTACCACCCCTCACTCAACTAGTAAAGGGCTGCGAACCAAATTCGCTTGTGCTATATGTTCAAAATATGCCCATTATACACACCATTGCCCAGCTCTACCGTGCTTCTAGCAGACATTAGCCGTAGTACGCCAAAGCTTCTAGAACGAACCTAATCCAGTTGCATCATCCCTACCAAAAATCACTGACATCCATTATGTCACAAATTTAGTCAATTAACATATGAGATGCCCTTTCTCTCTATGTGAATCCTTAGATCATTTCACATACCTATGTCCTATGATCATTACATACAGGCAACGCCAATTGACCCTGATTCAAACCCCTGCACCCCCTACAGAATCGATTGTTGACCTTACCTCGTCACTAGAGATTCTTCATATCATTTCTCCTAAACCCGAGGCACTCTTGATGCCTCCATGGTTCTTGGATGACTTATCCAAGGATTCACCCCCAAATCCCCCCAATTCTCCCATTCATTTCCCTACGGAAATTTTACATCCAACTACCACTGGTATTCCTCCATACTTTGATATTTGGTTTATGTCGAGCGAACCATCGCAATCTCATTGCGTCATTCCCCCTGCTTCTTCATCACTAGGGGACAGCCACACGACGACAGTCACCGATATCACTCTTTATGACCCCTTGTATTCCCACCAATTCCACTGTGACGAGGACATACTCGAAGAGTTAAACACCCCTGACTACACATGGGATGCGCTACACCATAGAGCGCTCTTCTTTCCACAAGAATCCTCCACTCCTCCTAACCAACACCCCATGTACACATTCGAAACCAAGAATTTTATCCCATCAGGGCATATCGACTGGTTCAACAACCCCATTCCTGCCCCTGATGCTTTTGAAGAAGGCAACATGGCCAACATTTCCCCGACCATCAAAATCAATATTTCCATCAAATATAGAGTCATCAAAGAAATCACCATTGGCGCCACATGCACTCTTCAAGAAATCACCACCTATAAAGCCCTCTTCCAAGAATATCGGGATATTTTTTCCAGGTCATACACATAAATGCCTGGCCTTGATCCTTCTATCGTCGAACATCGCATCGACACCTGGCCTGACATTACACCAGTTCGTCAAAAACAACAACCGCTACACCCATCTAAATAAGTAGCCATCAAAGCCAAGATTGAAAAATTACACATGGCTGGCTTCATCTACCCCATCGCCTATACATCATATGTTTCCAACCCTGTACCCGTTAACAAAAAATAGGGCATTATCCGCGTCGACATGGACTTTCGCAATCTCAATCACGCATGTCCCAAGGACAACTTTCTAATGCCTGTCATCAATCAAATTATCGATGAATGCACAGGCCACAAGGCTCTATCCTTCATGGATGGTTTCTCTGGTTATAATCAAATCCAAATTCACCCAACCGATCAATAAAAAACCACATTCACTACCCCTTGTGGTACTTTTTCATATCGTGTCATGCCTTTTGGCTTAAATAATGTACGCATGCTCGTGTTCAAAATTATCAAATAAATTCTTGTATGTTCGATTCTCTTCATATATTGTTCATGTCGGGTATTTGGTTTTCATGTGTGCAAGTACTTGGGAATCATACATCAACGCAACCCATTCAAGTATATAATCAGCACTGGAATGTAGTCATTTCCTCTGAACCTCAGTTGCATCTCTAGTCACACCCTCTGACATTTGCCTCTAGGATCCCCATCTTCGGCTCTGCAGTACCAACACCTCCATTGCATCTTAGGTACTGTCACCCAATAGCACATTCCCCCACATGAGTTGTCCCATTCATAGCACACTTTTTCACTTTGACACTCATGTTGTTTTTTCAACCCTTTAGGGATGGGAGTCTCTATAGTCTTACATCATGTCGTGAATCAACCACATACTCCTTCTCCTCATTTTGCTAGCTTTCCCACTAGACTCCCAGATTATTTCTTCAAGGTTCTATTTTGACTGCACCTCTGCAGTATCATGAACCCTCCAATTCATCCACAAATTAGTTTTCCCCTCTACAAATTTCCCTCCATTTCACCTACCTTATACGGAAACCCACCAATGGGGCTGCCACCCTCCACCATTTCTCTAAGAAAATTACGCCCTAACCGGCCCAACCATATTACCTTGGGGCACCCGTTTCTGTATTTGTACACTCATCCCAAATTATTCTTTATTTATTTTGTAAAAAATCCTTTTGTTTCTAGCATTTACATGCCTTTTTGTCATCCCCTTTGCTGACCTTCTTCCCTTTTTTGGAAAACACAACCCATTTCACCCTTGGTTGGGACACTTCTTATCATCTACCCATGTTGACATTGTCCATATACTCTGAGTATCCCACAGGTCACTTATCTCTTCTCTCTGAGTTTGTTCACTTTGTCCCGCCTCTGACACAACTTATCCCCTGTCTTGTTGTCCCCCTGACACTCGACCTAGTTGAACGGTTGCGGCCACTTATAACTCACACATATCCCCAACCAAGGGCAGTCTTGAGTCTCCATACATCTTGATTTCATCCATGTACCTCCTCAGTTCCTAACCTCACCTAGTAGATTTCATGAAGCTCTTTGCTTCTCGGAGTTTCGTCCCTATTTTTGTCGACATCAACACAGTTTCCAGAAGGGAGACAGTATCTTGACTGTTTTTGTCGACATCAGCACAATTTCCAGAAGGGGACAATATCTTGACTCTCATTATCTTTCCAGTGAGAGGTCTCAGACGGCATAGGGAGAACCATAACTTCTCCTTGCTGTCGTTGACCCCCGTAACATTCGACTTCAACACTTCCTCATGTTATGATGGGTCTTACTTTGTGACTATTGCAATTATCTCTTATATTTTCCAAAGACCTATGAACTTGGTTGGGCTATCAATGCCTACAGAATCTGTGATATTTCTTACAGATGTCACTGCCTACTATTCAGAGTATGTTCTTCCACAAAATTTTCTTCTGCCTTTATCACGACCGCCCTTGACGGCACTGCAGTTGTATACATCAACACACCATTCCTTTTTGAGTTACATGACACGAGCATGGGGCATGCCCGCCCCATTTGTACACAATTTATTTTTACACACCTTATGGAAGGTTGGGTTCTACAGGTTCCCTTCTCCCTCCAACAGGTAACTCTTGACAATCCCACTATCACTCTCTCTTACAATGGCACTCTCAGTAGAAGAAACATTGATGAATTTTGGCTATACGTATGCTCATAACCTCATCCATCAGGGGGCATCTGTTATCACTGAAATTTCGTCCGCAAATGGTTACAAGAATCTAGCATCCTCAAACAATTATGAGGTCACCCATGGACCAAAATTACCACAAAATCATTTCCAAAGGGTCAAAAACTATACAACCAGTGACAAAATTAAAGTGTGTTATGACTACACAGAGCGCGCGTGCTCATGTGCAAAACAGAAACACAGGAAAATCTCACATGCTCCCAATGCACTATTATGGTCGCTAAAATCTGCGCACATCTAAGAATGGTGAATTTATGAGTGATCGGCCTCCCACCCACTTTTGGTTCAGCTTCCAAGTTGATTTGACACTCAAATCTAGACTGGATCTGAATGGGTGGCTGGTCAAAGACTTAAATGCCCTAATTATCCTCTTTTCAAACTACAAGATGGTTGCACAATACCTCAAAGAGGTGCTATAAAACAAGGCCATGGGAGCACTTGATTCTTAAGGAATTTCAATAGAAAAGTTATGTTGCTACTATTCTCTTGAGGAATCCTCTATTCTCATCAAGAGTATACTAGCACCATTACATTGGGCAATCCATCTCATGAATTTGCAGGAAACAGGAAGTACATATGAAGATAGGATCACAATACATCAAAATACCACCATTAGAATCTTTTCATCAAAGCTTCAGGACCTCTACATTATTTTTGGCACATGGGCAGACCCAGGGTTCAATGCTACAACAACGCACCAACAAAACCCTGACTACCAGCCCTTTCGGAAACACCTGCGAGGTAGATGAAGTCTCACCTGAGGTAGAGGCAGGGGTGGTTGCAAGACTCAGGTGTCTACAACCTTAGCTGGGACACATATATGTGATTATAATACTTAATAGAGCACTTAGCATTGTTAGTTCAGCATTATCTAACCAATATCTACTCCGTGGAGAAAAAAGAGCATCGCAACATTCACCCTGATCTAATGTATATAAGCACTTAACAAAGGAATTAGATCAGATCTAGTAGATTCAATCACTAAGAAAGTTCACAGATGTCATATCTAGCATCCATATTCATCATAAGCACAAAGAATAAGCAGATCTATCTATGTATATCAAATCATTTAGCACATAACACATAAGCACATCAGAACATCGCACAAAGCATAATAACACAGTATTTTCATGGTTCACCCCCACCCTGGAGCTACATCCACCAACTCTTCTTCTTTATTAGCTTCTTCAATGGGTTACATGCACAGAGCCTAAACACCCTTACTCTGCATAAGACAAGAGATCTATGCAGCTCGCTAGATCCTCCTTCCTTGCGTTACAGCACAAAGCCTTCACAATATCTTACAATGAATCACACTTAGCTCTGCAAGTCTCATACAATATGCACAAAGCCTTACACTTCTTAATCACACAGATCCCACTCTTAGCACTTAGCCAACTTTCACAACATTTGCACACTAATCAACTACTTCTTACATTTCCTAGCCTTCTATTTATACATACAAAATAGGCCTAAACATGGGTAAACCCATGGGTCGACATCCCATTCTCGTTACATATTCCTGAATCCCAAAAAGGGGCCAAGATCCTGTGATCTCTTCTTTGTCTTGCACTCCATCTTCGACAGGCTGTCGAAGTCCCAAAATAGGTCAACCTAACCAAGGATATCCCAAAACTTGGTCAAGGGGCAACATGCCCCCAAAACTCACTTGTGACTCGTCCCGAGTCACTCTAGTCTGACTAGTCTACTTCGAACGCCTCGAGCTTGGATCAAGTTGCTTCGACTGGCTGCTGTGCTACGACCTCCTTTTCAGTGAAATCATGGATGACTACATCATTGATAGGTCCCTCTAGATGTTATTCTGTTGTAGTGACAACCTGCTCTAACTCTGCTCCTTGGCCTTCTACCTCTGTAGACAACTGATAGGCCTTATCTTGCACAGGTTGGAGTTTCTCAGTTATGTCCATGACTTTTCTCTAGATAGTATGGATTTTTTTTTGTGTAGTGTGTTTCTCTTGGGAGCGCTTCATTCTTTCCACGGATGACAGGGACTTCAGTTATGCCTGTATCGTTTTAGCTTGGTACTTCACCTCCAGTGCTCTTCATTCGAGACTCTCAACGAGTCATTCATATGTCAGGGCACTGCAATTAGCGATATTCTTACATTCCAGGGTAAGAGCCTTGATCCTTTCAACTACACTCCTGGCAGTTACTTCCCTTTGGTCTCTTACATATTGAGGGGTCTCGAGTTATGCACGTAGCTCCAAATCTGCTATGCATTGTTGTAGTTGTTGGATCACTTCTTCAAGTTGCGCTACTTGCTGTGGAACTCTCTCTTCAGACTTTACTTCCATGAATTTCACAAAGCAAAGTGATCTATTGACTACTTCCTTTACTTCAAGTTGCTCCGCAAGAAACTGTTCCTTTTCTTGCTGTAGCTAGGATTTTCTTCATCAAACTTTGCTTGGAGAGAAATATTTTCCCATTCTGCAACATTGTGTTTCTCTACAAGGACTCCCTGTATCAGCTAGGCGATGGAGTTGAGTTGGCTCATCTCCCAATTCTAGTTCCCCTGGCACATTGGAGACTGTGTGGCTGGACTGTACGGCTTGTTGTACCCCTCGGAGTTTAGTCTCGATTTGATCACACAAATCCTCTTTCTTTGTTTATTTTTTCTCTACTATTTCCAGTGAAGCATCTTGTAGGGCTGCTATGAGGAAGTCGAAGTCATCAAAGGTGAGGACATTCTACATCTTAGTCATGGTGTCCTTCGCTTTCTTCTGGGAGGAAGGTTTCAAAGATGAACCTTCCTCTTCCTCAGGGGATCAGCTTCGTCACCCTGCTGCTGTTCGGCCACTTTTTCATTCAACTCTTCACCATCACCTCCTTGCTCTAGTGAGATGGAAGAAATCTTCATGGATGCACGATCTAAATCCTGAACCTCTTCAGTTTTCTATGTCTTGCTAGGTCCGGGTGTATCCTGTGCAATTTATGGGTTGTCAATGTTGGATATCTCCGCAGGGTCTATTGGAATGAGGAGTTCCATCGACCAGTACTTGGTGATATCCTCCAAGTCCTCCTCCATTATATTATAGTAGGATTGGATCTATTTCTTGTGTTAGTCAATGCACACTGTGATGTAAATAAAATTTCGGTCTACGTTGAACTTCATCAAGGGACTGAACCGGTGTAGAGTGTTCGGAGTGATGCGAGGTTTGGATTGGATGGATGTCTTCATTTGGTTGTAATAGGTATGAAAAATAATATTGGACTTCCACTGTTTATTCATATCGCTTGAGTACCACAGTGTATTGAACTTCGCAACCAATGGTTCGAAAGGATCGATGTCTGGGAAGGTCGCACCTTCCGACATCTCCCATGCAATAAAAGTGATCAAGATCAATAGCCAGCTGAAACTAAATTCATACCCTTGATCCTAGGCTTCTCTGTAGTCAAGTTCTAATTGGTTCACGAGGTACTTCGCCCAGTTCATCTGAAGTCCTTCTGCGCACTTCCCTACGAGGTCAACTACAAAACTAGTGACTTGGGTAGGTCGGTTCTTTCATACTAACTTCCCTGCAATCAATTGACAGGAGAGGCACACTAGACCACTCTAGATAGAAGCTACCTTGTAGCATTGCATGCCCTTCTCGACATTTCCATAAGTGTCCTTGATCCATTGTGATAAAGCATGATCCATAGCTCTTCTGGGGTAAAAATATTGTGGATTAGGTCCTTGCATACTTAACCCCATGATCTGATTGATCATCGTTGGATCAAGTGGTATACGATGGTTTAACCACAAATAACCTCCATGGTAATATGACAGCAGTAGATTGATTCCTGAATTCACCTCCTGTTGTCATCCGAAGTGAGGAATCTTCATGACATTGAGTAGAGTGGACTGTGTGAGTTTATGGGTCCATGACTAGGGGATTATCTTCGAATTATTCCCCTTATTCTGGGTTAGGTACTTATTTGGGGTGAGCATGTTGCAAACTTTGTGATCTCTGAGGTTGAAGTCGATAAACTTCAATGCCGCAATCTTATATTGGTTTTCTTGAACTGTCTGTATCCCCTTCAAGAGGTACGCAGTGACCAAGGTGTACTCAAAATATCTAGGTACGTTGTCTCAATTTATTGTGCCGCTTAGAGGTGGTAGATAGGTGGGTAATATGGTCAAGATCAATTTAACATTTGCTAGATCATCCTTGTTCTTGGTTTGCTTTTCATCAAATGGTCGGGATGGTCCGGCTCTGGGAGCAGTGGATGGAGAGGTTGGCAGTCCTCTCATGGATGATGCTTGTATAACTGTGGACATCGACATGACTCTTTCAGTCATGAGGTCGATCAAAATGTCTTCAACAATTTTCTCGGCAGCACTCAACTCATCCGACATACACACTCAGGGTTAAAAATCTCGGATTCGGGGGTTATCTTAGACACAGTAACAAGATAGAGAGGAAGAGAACGATGATCACTGTATAAACTCGACTTCTTCTACGGGTTTAAATTCTCTATTGGCAAAAGTGTTCTCGGTGCATGGCGTGATGGGATAGATAGGTAACTCGGCAATGGGTTGCTTGCAACAGGTATGAAGGATTCATTAACTCTGTTATGTCCATTATAGAGCGGTCCCAACGGTCGGATGGTGAGTTGGTTGTCCATAAATGGATTTCTATCTATTCGAAGCATTGATATAATGGTTATAATGGCCCCAACGGCTTATTTTTTCGTTATGGCGAAGTGCCATGCATTGTTGTTATGATATCCCAACGAAGCTCCAATTTTTCAAATTTTCCTTCTGCGAGGTTCCCTCTAGAATCCTCTGCAACTTGTCGATATTAGATTTCTTTTTACTTAGCTTTCTAGCCTTCTTCCCAGTGAGTTTCAGCTCGGTGTTCCTTTTTCCATTATGATCCTTAGCTTATTTTGGCATAGCTACTTCTCACTGTTGAGATTATTTCTTAAGATTCAAGGGTAACCCTTCTTCTTCATCTGGAATAGGTACTTCAATCTTCAGTGGTTCTTCTAGTGTTCTTTCAACTTTCAAATCTGGGTCTTTGGTGGTAAATGGATTTGATTTGTTCTCCTATTCTTCAATCAAGTGTGTGATCCTTCTACTCATAAATTATTTTAACTCTTACTTTTGTTGTTCTAAAACTTATTAATCTTCTTTCCTTCTGGCCATATCTCTTTCAATCCAAGGTTTTCCTAGTAGCATGGTTAATGGGGCATTGTTCTCATTGAATTTAACAATCTCAAAATCTTCCTCTGGTGAAGCTCTATTGACAGTCATAGGTAGCTTGGAAAGTCTCCCATAGAGGGTTATCAATTTTCCTTTTAATAATCATATTCCTCCTAGTGAAGGAATCATAGCAGGCTTTCCTAAAAGTTCCCAAGTTCTTTGTGTCATAATATTCATCTGTGTTTCCTCATCCAGAACACAATCAACGTCGAAGTCTCCTATTCTTTCCTCAAGGCATTCATTTTCTTTGAATATCTCTGATAATTTGACATGTCGGTGGTCATTCAGGGTTTCTCTTATCTGTAGCAATACTCTCTCTGATTCCTTCTGGGATTCTGTCATAATCTTATTTTCTGGATCTTCCTTAGGATTTTCTTGGCTCATGTTCATTCCTTCAAGCATAGAAATCATTATAGGACAATCCAATACTTCATGGTCCATAGCTTTACAAAAAGGACAACTAGGTCTTCTCCCAGGGCATTCCTTAGAAAGATGTCTGGGTTTTTTGCAACTGTAAAAAAGGGTTAATCCTCTCATTCATTTAAATTATCCCCAACCTTTCTTGTATTGCGCACTAGGATCATGGTAGCTAACCTGCAAAAAAATCTTTCTAGGATCCTGCATATACTTATTAGTCCAAATATCCTTTCTATGCATAGGTATAACATATTTTTCACTATTCTTATCAGATCTACTCATATCAAATCTTATTTCATATATTAATACCCTATTTTTCAATCTAGGACAAAATTTATCAAACATACCTAGATCCATGCTTTA
Organism: Picea engelmannii; assembly: GCA_009831015.1. Classification (NCBI taxonomy): domain Eukaryota; kingdom Viridiplantae; phylum Streptophyta; class Pinopsida; order Pinales; family Pinaceae; genus Picea; species Picea engelmannii. Next base: position 981,041 of record ML778119.1, on the reverse strand, counting down.
GAAACAAAAATTTCCTCTTATCTTACTTCTGCAGAGAACAAAGATTTTAGATCTAGAATGTTTTCCCTATTCTTACCTTTATCAGAGCACAAAGCTATCAAATATTACCTCTTTTAATCAATAATTCTCTCTTTTACCTTTCTTAGGGCACAAAGCTTCCAGATATTACCTCTTTTCTTCAGATCAGACTTCTTTTCCTTAGCACAGAGCTTGCACAATTTCAGATCAGATCTTTGCATAGAGCTTCTTCTTCCTCAGTTCCCAGAAATCATAGTTTCAGTTCCTGGCAACAGAACCATTTTTTGGAACAGGGGATGACCCAGTGTTCAACGCTACAACAACGTACCAACAAAACCCTAACTTTCGACCCTTTTGGCAACACCTACGAAGCAGATGAAGTCTCACCCAAGGTAGAGGCACGAGCAACTTGGTCAAGGGCCAACAATTATATTTCCATCAGATTCAAAGATTACATTCAAGAGTCCTCTATATATACTAATTTTTCAACCCGACTTACATCGAAAAGATACAATATATAGAAAACTAACGCCCTCTTGGGATGATATGCCTCAAACTAATTTCCCCTATAATATCGTATTCAGTTACTTTCCCCCAAGACAACATTTTCAATAGAGTTTACCAAAAAAAAAAAATTGTTTGCACCTAATCATAACATAACTGACACATTTGTCTCAATCATTTGGTCATGAGTAAGATCGGTCATCAGGTTGTGATAAATGATGTTTTCTTTCAACGGGTGCCCGAGTGATCGAGCATACTGTTGGAAACTATGTCACCTTTGTATAACAGGATTTTGTTTCTGCTGGGCGATCACTGGTTGTAGCATGCACGTGGCAAGTTGGTGTACTAGACATTTGTTTGCGATCACTCGTGCGAATCCAGGTGGAAGCAACAGTTGGGGGACCATGCATATCTTCCAAAACTGGCATGTGTTTCATTTATATCCACCCTCCTCAGTAGGTAAGTTTATAACATATGCGCGGTGAATATTCACTACGAAGGTGCCACGTTAGAATTCTTGTTAACATAAGAAAATAGGATATGCATGGAGAAATATTCCATGACACGATCCAAAAAAGACAAAATGGGGTTGTCTTACTCGTGCCTCTGGCCTCACCTGCAACCTTAAAACTCTGAGTGTTTTTCTTAAAGACCATTTCCATTTTCTCATACTTTTCACCTGTCTCCACAAAACTGTGTTTCCTTTGAGTTTTTCTTGAGCACCGATGAGATTTATGCAGACATTATCGATGGCTGGTCTGCACTCCTTGAAACATTCTTTGATTCTTTCTTCTAACACCCTTTGTTCCTCCCACAGTTGGATAATTACATCCTATGCCTCTCTCTGTTGTATTTTGAGCCAATTTTCATTCCCTTCTCCACTCTGCGATGCTGTCATTTCAATATTCCTTTCTTCCATATGTCTTCTTAACTCTTTGTTTTCTTGATAAAGTTCAGCAATATCTTGTTACGCTTTCTTCAGCTGCTGCGACAACTCCTGAACATTCACATTTTCATCACTTCACTTCCTTCTCCTTTCATCAATTCCTTTGCTTGCACCTTCAACAGGCTCTAGCAGAATGATGCGCATGGGAAATATCTTGGTAGCAGACTTGGTGCATAGTTTACTGGGAGCTTGGATCTCCTCAATTTTATTAGTCAACCTTGGCCTACCTTTTTTCCTAGATGTTGGTTGACGGGATGAAGAGTCTTCTATTTCCTTTCCCTTTCCTTTTCCCATAACATCTTCCTTTCTCACCCCTGCTCTATGGAATTTTGTTTCCCTTGCATATAGAGAAATGTATCCTTTGGGGTCTCTAGGAATGTAAGACAAAATAAAAAATGAATCCCAGGCCTGGTTCAACTATCTCAATTCTTCGATCACTAACAACTTGATTAATGACAAATGGGATAAATTGTTCCTCGGTTGGTCATCCTTGGCCTGACCGATGTATGCCATCTTTCCCAATATTTGATACAAGAAGAAAGGTAGATTCAAAGGGTTTTTCCCTATGAAGTGCATCAACAACCTGATGTGATATGGGTATACCCTATCAAACCTTCCTTCACAAGTGAAATATATTCTTATTACCTTTAGAATCTTTTGGAAAGGCTCCAGGAGGTACTGTATTGGAATGCCAACTCCAATTTTCCCATTTAGACAGTTGGGTTTGATGAAGTATTTATAACACAAAGTGTCTAAAGGAATGCATTTAAACCATTTTTCTCTACGCAGAGAAATATTCGTCATAGCTAAAAAAAATTCCTCTGTTACTCAGAAGGTGATTCCTGTAATGGTCGCACTGACCCCAACAAAATTGAGGGTGAACTACTCATCCAACTTCACATTATACCCTTTGATCTTTTCGCATATGCGCATACATCCAGATTGTTCAAAAGATGCCATGATTGCAGGGTCTTCATTTATTAACTCCATAGTCCCGAGGCTTAGATCTCACGGCCCTGCCACTTCTCGCCTTCTTTATTATGCTTTGGGACACTTCCATTATGCTAGTATATATTTATCTCACGTGTGAGGTAATGAACTATAACACCCTCTCTGCGCAACAAATAAGAATAACAGACTTCGCAAATATTGCAAGAAAGGTAGTAATAGAATCTTTGTGCGACAAAAAAAAATTAGCCATAGGAGTTCATGGCACGACAGTAAGGCACGACGAAAAATTTTGGTGCAGTGAGGAAACTTGATGCATTGGAAAACAACAACGGGAGACTTGTCACAATAGGGAATTGCGACAGAAAGTTTTGGCGTAGTGGAAGAACTAGGCCTAGTAGAAAAGTATTGGGAGACTTGTCGCAAGACAAGAAATTTCGGTGCAGTAAGGAGGTCGGAGTGAAAAGAGGAAATTCCAAAGGAAACGTATGACTGTGAGAAGAAATAATTCGTCCAAAATGCCAATCTACAGCGACCTCCAAATTCTTTAATAAATGACTGAAAAACAATGGAGGAGACGAAGTGGAATCAAATCGATATACTTACAATAAGACCACTGGCAATCAAATTTTAGAAAATGAAGGGCTCCATAGCTTGCAGAGAAAACTATGGACAACACACAAATTCTTCAAGTAAAGGAGAGGCATGCAGGGTGACTAATATTGATACTTGAATGGATAAGGAGTGAAATCTGTTGGCATGTTTTATAGGAAAGCGTGTTCTTTTCATTGGAAAGAAAAATAGGGTCAATGTTTTATAGGAAAATAATAAGCATAGGAGGAGAAGCGAAGAGTATGTAGAAACAAGAAAGATCATAAGAGATAGTAGTTTCCAGAATTGCAGACAAGGTCCAAGAGATGGACTCGCAGGAGGAGAAAAGGTCGAGATCTGTGAACACTTAGAAAACATTCTAAGTTGGAGAGATCATAAGCTTAGGAGGAAGATCAATAGTGGTCATTGGATCACCAATCCAAAAGACCAGCAACCATTAGATCCAGTGGATTTGTGAGGAGTTTACCCTTCGAGGAATCTCACTTTTAAAGAATTGGCAACTTGAAAGTTGAATTACCCGAAGCTTGAGATCCGAAATGAATGTGGACCATCGGATCTGTAGAAAATGCGATGATTGTTGGATTGAATTAGTGGAAGGACATGATAATCAAGATCTGAGATCTGAGATTATGTTCACCCAAATATCCGTCGAATTTCCAATCGAATTAATTGAAGGGTAAGTTAAACGGGGCTAAAGAGTTGAGAATTTGATTATCCGAATACTCGTCAGCCATCAGATCAAACACAAATTTTCATAAGTTGTTGGATCATTCTAAGTGGAAGGAAATGACAATATAGAAGAACTACATTGCAGACAGATCAGGTCATTGATATAAGATCCTGATCCAACGAACGTCATTTTTTTCGGGTATAAATATGTGAGGAGGTTACTCTCCGAAAAAATATAACTTCAAGAATTCTGTTTGAGATTTGAAATTCCTGAAGTTCGAAGACCCGGAGAACCGAAATGAATCCTCAACCATCAGATCGTCCGAAGTAAATCTCATTCGTCATATCAACTAAAGAAGATCTCAAGCGTTAGATCGTTCGAAGTGAATTTGGTCCGTCTGATCTAGAGCATTAGTTTGATATTTGAAATCCCAAAGTCCGGAGACCCGGAGAGCCAAAATACATTCTCGACCATCAAATCATCTGAAGAACACAAGTTTCATATCATTCTAAAGTGGAATTACAGGATAAGTTGGGTAAAGGATGCGCTAATCTTAGCGACCGAGAATCGGGGATTCAGATCTACGGTCGATAGGGCATATCGGACCCCCCCCCCCCGAGATTTAAGGCTTTAACTTTTGGGGGGGGTCCGAGTTGGTGGTATTTTCCTTGTGGGACCCTCATACGTGTCACCTTTCTGTTAACTCGGACCCCCCTTGCTCATTACCACTTACTGCCTGACCCCCCCTTCGAGTAAACCACCAAACCACTCATACATACCACCTCCGTGCTCTGCCTCCACTCTACACTACATTGCCTACATGTCTCACCCACTTCAGCATGCCACCTCAGTAAGGGCATGAGTCATATGATCTGAAAGATCAATTCGGGTTTATTCTCAATCATTGATCATAGTACAGTGGAAGGATACTGTAAGTTTGAAAAGCTGAAATCCTGAAGTTCCAAAGGGAGAAGTTCTAAGAGCCTTCCATCTCAATGTTTGATTAAGTCCTAGCCATCGGATTGAACAATGAATGTATGAGTGTAAGGATCAAATCTTACCATTTATTTGTTTCCGTGAAATAAACCATCCAATCTAATCCATCCACTCAAAATCACCACCAAGGTTGTAAGATCGACGATCCTGTCGCATTGTGGGGCCAAAACATGCTCGTGTCTTAATTTTTTGTGAGTAGGATGCAATTGAAACTGTTAACGCTTTGTATATTCCCAGAGGTTGTCGGAGTAGAAGAAATTTACAAGAGGTAACTTTATCCAACCACTTCGAAACTAGAATCTAGCCCTACCAGCTTCAGAGAGGGATCTCTCTATATGATTTAGCTATGTTTTAACTTTGAGATATTAGGTTAGTTAAACAAAATAAGATTGAATGGTTTGTTTTGTTTTTGTTAAGTTGGCTGAAAAGGTTTTTGTGCCTCCATTGGGATATGGGGTCTATATTATAAAGATAGAGGTCTAAACCGAAATTAAAAGATTCTTTTCACAGGGAAAGATAATGCATTCATTGGATTCTTTAGCAGTAAAATGATGAATAGCAGAAAAGATGAGAATATCAATTAAAGTAAAGAAGCATATAATAATTTCTTCACTGTAATATCAGACAGATAAACATTTAGATCTTTCAAAGCCGGAAACAAGGCATACAAAGATAAACCCTGCAACATGCGCTACTTTTAAAAGATTAGATTAGAAAAAAATATGACAACTGAGGGAGAAAAACATTTAACATAGAAAAGAAAACATCACCAACGAACAACACGCGAGAATCCTGTGAAACGTCCCTTTGTATTACTGGAAGATCTCTTGATAAAAATTACAGTCTTTCTAGATTACAGGGCTTAAATATCAACCCTTGATACTTCAAAGTTTGAAGTATTTATAATCAAAAATTACATACGATCTTGTCATTAAAGATCAGGACGTGGAAATCTAAATTTAGCTAACTAACTCAACAAGATACAAAAATTTAGGAACTGTTTGATGATGTGTTAAAATCTTCATGTTGATTTCTGGGGTAAACCGTTGGTGAGTCCTCTGCACGACCTCATCTGATTTGGATAGCTGACTGGGCTTGGACACCTCATCTCCTACTTGATCAGATTGCATAACTCTTCCCATCGAAGGTTACTGGGAACGCCAACTTTGAGAAATCTTCAGTATACTTCATCCATCTCTGTATACTTGGAAAACGTTGGCTTGACGATGAAAATGTACTGGATCTCGTGTTGTATGCTGATGTCTGACTGGAAAGCCTCTAAGAATGCCTTGTCTGTGATACTGCCTTGTTTTCCTGATAATTTCGAACTATCTTTAGCCACAGTGGCTAATTTCTTTTTATAATCAGAAAGTGTCATTAATTTGACATTTATGACCCTTAAGCCAGGGAGGCCTTTCTTCTGCAGAGCTTCAATTTTGCTGAAAAATCTTTGCACTCCTATGTCCATAATCTAGACTTTCTCCTCCAGTTGTAGCATCAATCCTCTTTTGTTCAGGACCCTCTTGACCTCGAGGATGGTTTCTGTCCTATATTCAATTTTCAAATCCTCTAACTCTTCTCTAGTTTTTGAATTCAGGAATTTAATGATCTGAGTGCCTTATGCGGGCATCTCTCCCAATTATCCTCTTATTTTATCAATCGCCTGCTTGCTTCTTTGTACCAGTTCGTTCTACTCGAACATGATTTGTACCATAGGCCATATTTCATTTATGGATTTGGTGATATACACCCAGAAATTTTCTTTGACCTCAACAAGTGTTTTTCCTGCCACTGTTTTCTTTTGAAGCTATTGCAATTCCTGTTTGAGCTTGTTTGATGTTTGTTTCTCCTTGGAGTAACTGGTTTGGTAAGAAGACTTGAGTTACTGAAGGTTCTCAACCTCCTTTTTAAGTCTACTAATCTTTGTCTCTTGCAAATTCATCTCTTCCATGGATTTTTCCAGTTCTACTATCTTCTACAGAGATGTCAGTGGAGTTGTTGAGGGAGTTTCTGCTAAGGTGATTCCCACTGTGGATGCTATGCTTACTCCTGTGAGTGGAACTAAGCTCAATGAAATGACTTCCATAGGCTTTGATTGTTCCCTCTCTTTCAATAACCTTTCCAGTTCTGCTTCCATCTCTTTCAACTGTGCATTCTACTCCATAATCAACCTGAGCATCTCATCCTTTTCCCCTTCTGTCTCAACTATCTCCTTTGCCTGTGCATATTCGGTTGGTGGAAGTTTCAACTGTTTCCTCAGATATTCTATATCGGTGTTTTTATTTTTAAGCATCTCCTCAACTGCTTTCACATTTGAGGGGTCATACCCAATCTTGAGGACCAATTCTTCCAACGTCTTAATTCTTTTATCCTTTGCAAAGGATGATATCTTTTCTAATTTTAGCTATGTCTGGACATTGCTCAGAGATACCTATAATTTAGTGGTCGTAGTAGAAGAATTTGCCAACGTGGAGAAAATCATTTCCCCAGTTTGCCTATGCAGATCCACTTGATCAGCAGGATGCACATCCCTAGTATGAAACTTGAATGTTTCCCTTTTGTAATCAGTGATTTCTTTTGGGTCTGGCACCTGTGCCTGCAAAAATGCCATGTGCATTCTAAAATTTTCTGTATTGAATGTAGAGAATGTTTTCTTCCAAAACTGAGCATAAGTGTTGTTGGTCAGTGTCTGATTTTTCTTTTTGATCATGTCATACTACTCAAAAATACTCAATTTTGGTCCTACTTTACTTGGCTGGTCGACTAGTGGAGTACTCGTGGGCTTCTTAGGCACAACGGTAGACATGATTTGTTTTCTTCTTGTGCTCAAAAGTGACCGATCATCTTTCATAGTTGTAGTGGATTGGATTTCCTTTTCACCATCTGTGTCGGGTGTAAGACTTGTTTTTGGCCTTTTGGTGTGTAATTGGAAATCTTCAGCCAAGACTTCAATGATAGAAGGTGAAGTGTCCTTCCTGGGTCTATTCTCCTTGGGAACCTGTGGTGTAGTAGTCTGTGAGACGATGACCGAAGGGTCCTACTGTTTTATCTCAACTAGATTTTTCATCTCCCATTCAGTTTGATTCATGAACTTCTCGATCTCAGGCTTGGGTGTATGAACATATGGGACATTTTTATTTTTAATCCTCATCTCAGAAATTATCCCGCACAGATCATAGTGCCATGTGAAACTAATAAAAAACTTCATTTCTTTCAACATTTTGTCTTCTTCCTCCCCGACGCCTCGGTTATTGAATATGAAAGACCCTATTTTCCCTTTAATTCTAAGTTGTTGTTTCTTTTTTAGAGACACAAAATGTATGTCATCTGAGTTAATCATTTGCCTTATATACTCCAGGGAAAGTATCCTCAGGGGTAGATACTTGGGAAATTTGTATGGAGCCAACTCGTATCCATATACTCTGATCTCAGTGTGATTTTGGTAAAGATACTAGTCTCCAGTCTTGGCAAGGTCTAAGAGGTGTAAAATCCTTTGAATCTCCTCATTTATTCATGGTTCAGGTTAGCCACTGAGAATGCTCACCACAGGATGGTAGAACTGCTCGATAAAAATTTTGAAATTGAAGTCTATTGAATTTTGTTTGAGTAGTGAAGTCCAAGATATTACTGCCTGCGGCCTCCCATCCTTGTCCATTTTCTGCATTGAAAAGGAGAACCTATCCACTTGAAATAAAGTGAACATGTAGGCATGTATTGAGGAATACCGGAACATGCCTTCTGAGGCGAAATTTAAAAACCGCTCGTGGATATTGTCCACCAGGAAAGTGTTGTAGTCGAACTACGTGGTGGGTCTTTCTTCTGTGGAGAAACTGGATAGAAAACCCAATATGGGTTCATCCACCCATTGGTCGGAAAAATAACCCAACAAATCACAGAGAAGAAAAATTATTTGGTTTCCCTTTACTGAGAACATGGAGGAAGGGTACGAGGGATTTGTCTTGGGGAGATGAGCAGCCTGAGGGAGGAAAATCTTGAAAATCTGGTCTTTCTAAGGGAATGATAGTTTATGGTACAACTCCGTGATGACTTCGAGATTGAAAGGGGAGGCGGATTCCATTCTAGGTATCTGCATCATCTGATCAATGGCTTCAGGTGTGATGAAGAAAAGAGTTTCTCCTAATGAATATAGTATGGCTCTCTGGTCGGGGATGTAATGAGCCTGGCATTTGAGGGAAAATTCAGGGAAATGGTGAACCTGGGGGAAAATATACAGAGGAAGGTTGGATTCCCAGAGCCCAATTTCATCGCTCTGATATAATAAAACATCCTTTAGCCAAGACTGCAAATCCGCGAAGTCAAATTTGCACCTAGTGTCTGTGATTAAATGATCTTTATCGGCCAAATGAATCCTGTTGAGGTCGACAGGAGGCGAGAGGAAAGGATTTTCCTTGGCTTCTGTTCTCTTTTATTTTGGCGCCATCACTGTGAAAATACCTGCAAGACAAACAAAATGTTAGTGGGGATGACTGTGGTTTTGGACGGTTGATTGAAACAAAGAGGAGACAAAGAAAAATTATATGGTGTGATCGACAAAGTAAGCAATGGGAGAATGAACGGGAAGAGTGGTTTTGAGAAAACAGACACCCATTGGGTTTGGGAGACAAATCAGCAAGCTAACGGATAAGTTAGCCAGTAATAAATGGCCAACAGGTCCTTTGGAGCGTGAGATGGCAGGTAACAATAAATGACGAATATGACCGGGTGACGTGGTAGGTGTTGATTGGGAAGTGACCATGGTGAAGGGACTTGTAACAAGTGAATAGGTGGAATGGGTTGACAGAGTAAAGAGACATGACCTTTAGGGGAAAAAGTGGAAAATGATGTCATGGGGCGACGGGGGCATGTCAGAAAATGATGAGTGGTATGTGGTGGGAGTCTATACCAATGGATTCCTGTCACATAGAGAAAAAGGGCCCACCAGAAAACCACTCCATTCCAGGACCCCCCCCCCCCCNGGGGGGGGGAGGGGGGGTCTGAAAAACACAATCAGTCGTCCATCGGTGCACCTGCCGCTGGACCATAGATCTGAACGTGATGTTTAGCCAACATTCCGGACCCCCCCCCCCACCACCATTAAAACCAGAATGGTCAGGGGGGTCCAGAATTCAATCTCAACCATGGATCTAGGTGTTGAAGCCTCAGTTGTTCAAATGTGTGCCTTTGTTATACCTTATTCTATACCACCCCCCCCCGCGACCATTAAAGGTAGAATGATCGAGGGGGGTCCAGAAAATCTTATCAACCATGGATTTGAGCACTAGCACTTCAGCTGTTCATCTGTGTGTTGTCTTTAATCTATGAGCATGAACTCATTTCTGCTTTGAAAACTTAGGATAAGCACTTTAAGTGGGTTTGTCCAAGATTTCCCTATTTTTATCGCCCTGGGGTTAGACATTCAACTTTCAAACATCAAAGATAGGGTTCAACATCGATCATCATGCCTATTTTATTGAGATAAAGCAAACTACCCTATGCTCTAACCTAATTACCTATGACATTTATCCCATATTAAACTATTGGACTAATAAATTACTCTATCCTGGGGTTATTTGACCAAGATTAGGCAGTTTGGTCAAATTTATTCACTAGCTAACCTAATTTGCTTGGCTAAGATTAAATAGTTTAGCCAAGCTTATTCACTACTCCTATCAACATCAATTTAAAAGGACTTGGCCATGTTTAAACTGTATGAACTAAGTCACTATTATTGCATGGGGCTCTATCCAATTTCTTTTATGCCCTCTTTTATTCTTTTTATTTCTTTTTCTTTCTTTTCTTTTTCTTTTTCTTTTTCTTTCTCTTTCTTTTCTTTTTTTTTTCTCAAATTATTTGCAGAATGAAAAATCATTTGACAACCAAAACAATAAAAGGATAAAATTTTCAGTCACTAGTTGATCCTATAAATTATAGGGTTATAACAACGACTCCACCTGGGGATGGTACTCTCCTTGTGAAGTGCCAAGAATCTTGTTTTCTGATGTTCTGAAAAACTTTCTCCACAGTGGACTTTGTTGTATGATTTGTTTTATTTTTTCAAAAATTTGATGACAATGTTTAGTGGCTTAGGGCCTTCTCTATGGGCTTCAACCATATGATCAAAGTTATTCACTCAAAACTTGTAAGCAAAATGAAATTATTTGTACAATGGAAAGGTGTGACTGAAGGTCCCTACTGAGGAGGTGAATAGTGCTTCAACATTCTACCATTCACAGGTCCTCCTGGCAGATTGGTCCCATCACTGTTGTTGAGCAGGAAAGCATTATTTCCTTTGAATGCGTGTATTATGTATGGTCCCTTCCATAGACTGTCGAATTTTCCATGATTCCCCTTATATTCTTCATTTCGGGCATCCCATCTCAGAACCAGGTCACCAAGCTCAAAGTCATCTTCTTTAGTTATTTTATCAAAGATATTTTTTATGCTCTCCTGGACAACCTGAGTTTTGTTGTATACTTATTCTCTAGACTACTGCAAGTGGATCATCTAGTTTATCCTTCTATGGGAATCATTCGGCTCGGCTTGCATCTCTTACATCAGCTTCATGACAGGAATCCCTAAGGAGGTAGGAAAAATTGCTTCAGTGCCATAGACCGATTGATGTGGAGACATACCAATTGACCTCTTGGTGGTCAGTCTGTCAGCCCACAGTGCGAAAACCAACTTGTTATGCCATGAATGTTTGTTTTCTTGCAACGTATTCTTAATAATGTTCACTGGGGTTTTATTGGATGACTCCACCAGCCCATTTCCCTGAGGGTAATAAGTTGTGGAACATCCCAAACTGATATGATACTGGTTGCAAAAATTTATGAGCTTCTTGGATCGGAAAGCAGCTGCATTGTCAATTATAATTTTCCTTGGACACCCAAAATGAGACCAGATATTATTTTCTAGAAATTTAATAATGACAGAATCAGTAGCTTGCTTGCTTGGTACAACTTCGATCCATTTTGTGAAATAGTCTGTTGTAGTAAGAATCCATCTGTGTTGGCCCAAAGAGGGAGGACGTATTTCTTCAATAAAGTCTAATCCCAATTGTTGGAAAGGAGCTTCAACATAGATTGGTTTCAGGGGAAAAGGGAGGAGATTCTTTTTTCCCTTGAACACCTGACATTTATGACACGAGGTCACCTTCTGATGCATGTCAAAAAATAGTGTAGGCCAATAAAACCCAACTCTAAGAATTTTATTAGCTGTGGTCTTCTAGCTCATGTGACCACCATAGTCTCTAGCATGAAAATCCTGCAATACTTTGTCAACTTCATCCTTTAAAAGACAATTCAACAAAATACCTCCAGGATCCTTCTATTAAATATTGCCTTCTAGAATGAAAAATTTTAATGCTTTCAATTTCAAAAATCTAGCTTTAGTTTTGGTCAGACCAGGGGGAGCTTGTAAGTTATGCAAAACAAATATCAGGTTTGCGTACCACAGAGAGTTCAAAAATACCTCTTTCATGCTTGGAGTCGCCTTCTCTCCCTGTTCATCTACTGCAACTAAGAAATTAATATCAAGAGCATGGAAATTGGATTCAGGTATTAACTTTGCTAGACCTTGACCTTTAATCAGTTTAGTAGGCTTAATCTCTATGTCATACTCCAGAATGATAGCAATCCATTTTCCTCTTCTACCATCTGGATTGTCCTGGGTTAAAATGTCCTTTACTACTGTGTTTGGAATGTATGCGATGGTGTGGGAATGGAGAATATATACTCTAAAATCATTTATGGATTTTACCAGGGCAAAAGTTTGTTTCTCCATTATTTTATAATTCAAAGCAGCATCTCTTAGAGACTTACTGAAAAACGCTATGGGTTGTTCATACCCTTAGTTGTTTTTTTGTAGTAATACAGTTGCAATCGTATGTTCATAAGCAAAAGAAAAAAGGTAAAAATCCTGGGTGAAGTCAGGACTGATCAAGACTGGAGCCTGTGTGAGTGCATGTTTAACTTTTTCAAAAGACTGCTTGGATTCAGAGTCCCATTTTATTTTATTTTCCTTTTTTAACATGTTGGTGATGTTCCTAAGAAGCTCAGCCAGGTTAGGTATGAATCTTCTCGGAAAGTTTATTTTTCCAATGAAAGATTGTAACTCTTTGATATTACTTGGGTGTTCCAGTTTCTGAATGGCTTCTATTATGTTGGGATCTATCTTAATTCTGTCCTTAGAGATTATGTGGCCCAACCATTTACCTTCCTCTAATCTGAAAAGGATTTTCTTAGGATTTAGAGAAATCCCAAATTTCTTGCATTTCTCAAACACTCATTTGAGATGTCATAAGTGCTCGTCATTAGATTGGGAATAAACAGTTATGTTGTCCAGATAAATGACAATAAATCTGCCAAGTTATTCCACAAAAGTGATGTTCGTCGCTCTTTGGAAAGTGGCCCCAGCATTCATCAACCCGAAAGGCATTTTCACGTACATGAAGGTACCCCAAGGTGTTGTGAAGGTTGTTTTCTCTTGATTATCTGGGTGAACGACAACCTGGTTATAGCCTGAGAAACCATCCAGTAAGGAGATTTGGCTGGATCCAACTACCTTTTGTAATATATAGTCCATTTTTGGCAGTGGGTAGTTGTCCTTTAGGGAAACCTTGTTCAGGTTTCGAAAATCAATGCAAAGCCTGATTTCCCCAGTTTTCTTTTGGGTGGGGACCAAATTTGAAACCCATTTGGAAAATCGTAAAGGAAATATGATTTTAGCATCATACATCTTTTTGATTTCTTTTTCTATCAGGGGAAGTAACTTGGGATCGATTCTCCTAAGTTTTTGTTTGAAAGGTTTTTTATCTTATTTTATAGGGATCCTATGTTGAATGATGCTTGTGTCATAAGATTTTAAGTCTTCATAACCCCAAGCAAATGCGTCCACATATTCCTTGAAAATTTCAATGTATTTGAGTTTCTTCTCAGGGGGTAAAGATTTGGAAAGTTTTACCATCTTGGGTTTCTCTTTTGTCCCTATGTTACAGTCTTCAACCTCTTTACCACTAGATTCAATTTTAGGTATTTTAGCTACATCATTAAAATCAAATAAGTCTTCTAATGGAACTAAACCCCTAGGTAAAACATTACTCTTTAAATGAAAAACATCAGAATATATCTCATCTTCACCTGATTCTTTTGACTCTATTTTATTTACACTATTATTTCCAAAAACAAATTTATTTACATTTTCATCATCGTTTTCTAAGTCTATGTTTGTACACTCGAAATCATTTTTACATTGTAGAAAATTTTCAATTTGATCATCGTTCCCAAATGCCTGCCAGTATCTGATGGTGTCCAAGACAGTCGGTCTACATTTCACCTCCACCGTGTATGGGCAAGTGGAATGAAAAGGTATCTTGCATGTAGTTGTTGACGTAGCTAACCCATCTGCTAAAATGTTATGTCCCCTAGGCATCACCTGCAAATCAACTTCAGTGAAACATTGAAGGGCGTCCAAAACAACATTTCTATAAGCTCTAAGCCTGGGATGTTTTGCTACATACTCACCTTTAATTTGTTTGATAATTAATTCAGAATCACCTCTTACCATTATTTGTTTGGCACCAACCTTCTTCAGTAGGTTTAGGTCGAGCATCAAAGCTTCGTACTCAGCTATGTTGTTAGTGCATTGAAAATTCAGTTTGTAAGAATGGTTTTTTGAATACCTGGATTTGTGATTGTGCAACCAAACTCCTTCTCTAGCTCCTTCTTTGCTTACAGCTCCATCGAAGTCCATGCTTCAGAAATCTGCTGGCAATTCTTCACTTATTACGAGTTTCTTCCCTCTTTCCTCAGTGATTTATTGTCCTTCGTTCGGGTCAAAGGTATCTTCTTCCAGCTGAGCGATTTGTTCTCCCATATCGCCATCATTATATAGGATGAAGGAATTGTTGGGTATGTGTTATATTCTTTGCACGAGTAGCAGTGTCTGAGCACCTGCGCCGGGCGCGCAGGGGGGTAAGAGGGGGGCGGAGCCCCCCGCGCGGGGGTTCAGGGGCAGCGCCCCCGAAAAAAAAATTTTGGGCCGACATATTTTCGCCAGGCCGACATATTTTCGGGACCACATGATATTAGGTGGTTTTCGGCACATGGTTTTTTGCCGATGGTTTTCTAGTTCCGGTTAAGGAATTAGGGTTTTGGACTAATCCAGGTCATTGGGTTAGG
>ML778119.1:949887-962511 GCA_009831015.1 Picea engelmannii | reverse complement strand
TCTTGGTGTAGAGGATCCATGGGCATTGCTGCCCTGGATTGTTGACTATGTAACCCTGTAACCCCCTGTGTGCAAAGAAAACAACAAGTGGGAGAATGTTGGGTATGTGTTATATTCTTTGCACGAGTAGCAGTGTCTGAGCACCTGCGCTGGGCGCGCAGGGGGGTAAGAGGGGGGGCCGCTAGGCCCCCCCTCAGGGGGTGCAGGGGGGCGGAGCCCCCTGCGCGGGGGTTCGGGGGCAGCGCCCCCGAAAAAAAAAATTTGGGCCGACATATTTTCGCCAGTTTCCGGCCGACATATTTTCGCCGGGCTGACATATTTCCGGCCGACATATTTTCGGGACCACATGATATTAGGTGGTTTTCGGCACATGGTTTTTTGCCGATGGTTTTCTAGTTCCGGTTAAGGAATTAGGGTTTTGGAATAATCCAGGTCATTGGGTTAGGGTTTTGGATGCCACTGGCTCCTATATGTATATTGTATTGTAAACAATGTAAAACAAGTGTATCAATATAATATATGCTGGTTTTCCCAGTTTGGGTTTCCAGGTGAAAAATCTCTGTGTAATGTTTGTATTTGCCATTGTATCTTTTCAATTCTTTTCTGAATATCGATTTGCAGTAGATATTGTACAAGGTTAGAATTTACAGGAATCTAGATCAGAGTGAGTAGAGTACAGAGGATAGTTATGGGGCTTATCCTGGCTGCTGACCATATATTTCATCAACGTCTCTCTGTATAGTCTTCTCTATTGTTTGAATACTGGGATGGTGGCATATGACATATCCAATTGCAAAGTGCCTTTCAACTTGGCCCCCCAAGACCTAGACAACAACATACCATATTTTGGGGGAATGCCCGTGACCACAACATCCATAACCATGTTTTTTGCTGGAATCTGAACTAGGGTGATACATAAGTCCTTGATCAACCCGATACATCTGACTTTGCTGGAGTCAAAAGAGTGTAAATCCTTGTAAGGTCTGGTGACCTCGAGTCCCAATTTTTCCATCATTGCTTTAGGCATTAGGTTATGGGAAGCACCTGAATCTAACATAGCATTGTTCAGAATCAGATCATGTATATTAAGGTTGATGTAAAAAGGAGTGATAGCACTAGTGTCAGTCTGACCATCAACTTTAGGGCCAAACAGGAGTTCAGGATGATCATCGGTAAGATTTATCATATCTGAATGATTCACCGATCCAACGGTTAAGGCCTTCATACCTATATCAGGATCAATGCTCAACTCTTTGATCACCTGAGATTGGTAAGCGTTCTTACTCATCAACTCAGAAAGGGGGATGGGGATTTTCACTTTGGCTAATTCCCCTTCGAGGCTGAAAGGAGTAGGAGCTCTGCTTTGGCTCAGCAAGTCTAATCTGTCTACCATAGTTTTCTGGGTGGAAGTTTTTGGTCGATTGGTTGATGAAACCTCAGTCTTCGTTGATCTCTGTAAAATGGTAGGGTTTCTTTTTGCTAGATTTTCAGCATTACCTTTCTCAGGGATCTTCTTGGTAGAAGGCTCAAGAGATTTCTTGGTTTCGACTGTTTTCTTCATTTCGGTTACCTTTTTGGGGGAATTTTCATCTGTCTTTTTACTTCGCAGATTGTACTACCTGTGTACCTCCATAATGGAATTTTTAAATGCCTGTTGTTCGGTCTCTTCGGCTTCCTCACTCACCTCTGTTTGAGAAAGAAGGAAAAGTTCTTACTCTTCCTGAGTAAGGAAAA
The DNA here is from genome assembly GCA_009831015.1 of Picea engelmannii. NCBI lineage: Eukaryota > Viridiplantae > Streptophyta > Pinopsida > Pinales > Pinaceae > Picea > Picea engelmannii. The sequence goes on along the minus strand of ML778119.1, from coordinate 960,777 downwards.
TGGCTTCGTTATCATGAATGCCCATGAGGTTTATGTGTGTGTCCTCTAATTCTTCGATTACCTCCTCACCTTTATCGACATAATTTTCCTATAGGGGTGGTATGATCTGTTGATCAAGACCCCTCTGCTCTCTCTGCCTGATTTGAGGAGGATTTCTTCTAAAGTTAGGATTATGAATTTGTGGAGCAGGTTGGTTTTCTCTAGGAGGATTTCTTTCAGCTACAGTAAGTCTCTTCATCATCCTTTCCATTTCTCTAGCTAAGGAATCCAGTTTGGCATCAGAAGAATATGTGGAAGGTTCCTCTTTAATCATGACTCTCCTCTCCATCCTCTGTCATTCCCTTTTATCCAGCAGGTTGGCCTCTACACTTATGGTGCTTTTCTGCATGTCCTCCAGGGTGGTGCAGTTTCTTTCCCTTAATTGATATGACATATCAGCATTGAAGCCATTAGGGAATTTTATCAGTGTCAAACCTTGTGGGGGTTTAATATCGGCTTGAATCACATTGTACAGATTGTTGAAGCAGATGAAGTAGTCTTGTACTATCTCTCCTTGATTCCTTCTGATGTTTTCGTATTCTGACAAGATCTGGAGAGGGTTTTTCTTTACCTCCCATATGTCCAGAAAACTTCTTTGAAACACCGTAAGGTCGACCATTGAAGTAGCACATAAGAATTTGTACCATTTCTTAACATCCCCAGTCAGACTTTGCACAAAAATTCTCATTTGAACGTCAGCTTCATCCACTTCCTGCAAGTCAAAATAGTCATTCATTTTATCAACGTGTTGTTGTGCATTCAAGGGCCCTGTACCATCGAACTGTGGGCATGTCCTGGGGCATGTCGTGTAAAAGTGAAGCCAACACCAAGGGAGCATATCTTGTCTCCATGATAGGTGGAGGGGGTGGGACAACAAACTGAATGAAAGGTGGGGCAGTGGTAGAAAATGAGGAGGATGAGGGACTAGCTGGCACAGAGTGAGAGGTTTGAGGTTTTGCAGTGGGAGATAGTATTTCAGGGGTTCGGGGTTGTAGGATGGCTAGATCTAAAATGGTTTCAGTCACAAATCTATCAGATTTCGTTCTAAATAGGATTTCTTCAAAAATGGTTGTTATCACTAAAATTTTGTCCGCACATGGCGACAAGAACTCAGCATCGTCAAACAGTAATGAAGTCATTCATGGCACTGAATTAATTTCATAGCATTTCAAAAAGGTCAAAAACTATACAAAGTAACCAAAAAATTGAAGAGCGCTTTGCAGAATTGGGGTGTGCACGCACATGCACGGAACAGGAATGTGCCATACGCGCATACGCGCACGATGCGTGGTTGTTGGCGCAAAACCCCGCGCACCTGCTAAACGGCGCATTTATTGAATTGGTCGGCCTCCCAACCACTTATGGATCAGCTCCCAAGCTTATTTGACTCCCAAATCTGAGCTGAATCTGCATGGTAGGCTGGTCAAAGACCTAATGAAGCCCTCAAGAGCCTCTATTCACACCACAAAGGAGTTACATAATCACCCAATGCTATGCTATAAAAAGCCATGAAGAAACATCATTTTCTCAAGGAATTTCATGTAATGTTATGYTGCTTAGATTGTTTTAAGGACTCACTCCTTGGAAATAACACATTAGCACCATTTCATAGAGCCATTCACCTCTCCATTGAGTGGATGTGCTTGGAGTTCTTTCACCATCATTTTCATTTTCTTATTGTAAGGAGAGCAAGTTTGTGAGGGCACAAGAGCCTTCCTTTGAGGGAAGAAGGGACTCATAGTCCCCTTTATTCATTGTGCTTTGATTTCATCAATTGATCAGGCTAAAAACATTGGTGATATTGGTCTTGTTGTCTTTGTTATTTCTTTATCCATATGCTCATAGTTTTAGTTTGTTTTAATTTAATTCTTGCTTATAGTTGTGTTGTTCTTTTCTCTAACCCTTTCCTCTATAGCTGTCATGCTCAGCAAGACCCAACTGGGCATGTAAGCACCTCATATTTGCTCACAAGGTGACGAATAGGGTGCAAACAGATTAGAGACCATACTGGGGATTAGGTATCAATTCCTTCCTCGTTTGGGTTTATTTTTCTTTCCTTTTTCTTTCATTAACTTGCAGGTGCACAAACCAGCCTCTGTCGACCTGCTAACCAGTCAATTCAAGGGAGAATTGAGAGAAATCCATCCGGATTTCCTCTCTCGGCCGTTTGCCACAGGCGCGTGGGTATTTCACCCCACAGATTCACATCGGGCGTGCATGCGCCTTTACTGTAGTCTATCTTTGCACGCATGCACTTTTTCTCTTGATTATGTACGCGCATTAGTGCTCTGTGCGCACCTGTCTACACTAGGGGCCACGCATTTTGCACAAAATTTTACATTATAAGTTAATTGGGATGTGGGGAAGGCCATGGGCCCTCTGAAAATGATGTTATGCATGCTCTAAATACTGCACTACACTTAGTCCCCTCAACTTATAAAGGGGTTAGTCTAACATAGGCACTTAGGAGGATAAAAAAAAAATCATTTTCCCTTCTTTTCTTTTTGCCACAGGGATGGCTTGTTGTGACTAATAATCTAAGGTGGACATCAATTTTAATCACATCTAAACTTACATAGGGACTTGAAAATTGAAGTAAAAATCGTTGAGTATGCTCTTCTCTTGCGCCTTCAAGCGATCTTGAGAATCAGAAAGAGATTGTGAAAAAAAATCTCATCTCCCTTAACAAAAGTTTTAAAATCTTTAGGAGAGGACAACAGCCCTTTTCGGGACCCCTCTTAGCTTCATTTTTCAAACACATTCTTGTAATGGGCCCATACATGCCCACATGTGACAATTATAGAATGGTGGTTGAAATTTTGCTTTCTTAGATCAAAACACTAGGAAAGTTTAAAGGTTTGTAACGGGCCCATACATGCCCACATGTTCAACCTAGGATAGTTTCATGCTTTTTCTATATTACATCATCATAGGGAGATAAAGGATAGTAATGGACCCACATGTCCACATGCTAGTTTCCTAGGGCTTTTGAATTCTGCAAGGCTGTACCAATGACATCTAGCTAATTAGGTAATCAAACTTTTGTAAGGACCAAGCGAAGTCCACATGCAGCAAGGTGATATCTAATTAACTAAAACTTGGTACACTTTCACTCACACACAAAAGTCACTTCTCATCACTCACACACAAAAGTCACTTCTCATCACTCACATAGCCTCTTCTCGAAACGTGGAGGTCTAAGTAAGTTTCCTCCAAAGGGATTCCGAAAAGACCCCATCTTTTCTTGACAGGACTATCCACTCCCCCTTTTAATCAAACGAGGTTGGTTCTCACCCCCAGCCTCACAAAACAACATCATCTAAAATATTTCTAAAAACTCACTAAGTTTTCCTCCACAGGAGGTGCCAAAAGAAAATTTTAGTCTAGGTAGGATTTCGGGGATAGGAATCCAAATAACTCCTCGTTATCTGGTTCTCGCATTTTCAAAACATAGAGGTTGTCAAATAGGGAACTTTCAAATCCTCCAAGTCAAGTGTTCCAATCACCATAAGGCAGGGAGATACCCGTGAAGGGTTGAAGTCTGAGGTCTGGTTGTTCTGTGCGTCCCCCCTTGAGGCACCCACCTCTTGGATGGGATCCAGCCCATGACCCATTTCTTAGGCCGAAAATCTAAATTCCGCACTTTGACCGAGGTACCTAGTGACCAACTTTAGGACATCTACCCAGGTGGAAATTGTGGGCTGCAATTACACCTTGATTGGATTTTGTGTGGCTATTGAGAAATATCGCCAGCTCTTTTGGGATATGCCCCCTCTACCCCTCATTATAACCAGTTGTTTCATCCTTCACTAGTCTCTCTTCCGGTGACTTCAGACCCCACTGTTGAGAACTATTGGAAGGTCCAGTGCTATTTGAGAGGAAGGACGTTACGTCTTCTAGGATACAGGCATTTTCTTTCTTGCTATTCCCCCACGCGGACAAAACCCACTTACCCATATATATGATTCTTTCTCATGTTATGTATGATGCACATTTGATTACTGTTTGATTGGGATATATATATATATATTGTGTAAACATTCAATGCAAAGGTTTTTTTATTTCTCTCACCACTTGTTGCACACATTCACACAACTAGTCTGACATCATAGGGGAACCACAGAACCCCCATTGTTCACGACACTTTCTCAACCTCCCTCCTATCTTAGGAGGAGTATATGGTCGTACCCTCTCATCGGTACCTCCTTCACACACTCCTGTGAGTGATACTATCTTAGGATCATCTTTGCTTGGTTCTACATTACTTGTGTCTACATCCCAAGGTCATTCATTCACTCGCTCTCCTTTACACGGGAGCGGAGGACCCACTTCCTCTCAAAGAGGGAGCACCAACCCACCTAGTCCCCATCAAGGGTCAGGTTCACAACACACTATGGCTAGAGATAACCCTCCCACCCCACTACAGATGCCATACTTGGCCTCTCTCAACATACCGGATCTCACCAAGCTCACCAATGATCCTATATTGCATGACGCCACATGGCCTGCCATGCCAACAAAACTTCCTTCAGACATACCAAAGTTTGAAGGAAAGGTAGGGGATGACCCCGCCAACCATGTCATGACCTTTCATCTATGTTGTTCTTCCAATAGAATTATGGATGATTCCATCCGAATGCGACTATTTCAACGCACACTTACTGGCCCATCAGCCAAATAGTATGTCGAAGAAAAATCAGGGTCCCATGAGACCTTTGAGTCATTGGCCAAAGCCTTCCTGACCTTCTTCCAATTACCCATCCGCCATGACAATGGCCTAGAACTACTATCTAACTTCAAACAGACCTCAGCCACCCACATCGCTGACCACATTCATGAGTGGCGTAGGCGACGTAGTTTGTGTAAAGAAGAAACCACCAAGCAACAGTGCCTTGATTGGTTTCTTAGATCACTTGTCTCTCTACTTGGAAAGGATGTCACTTCCAACTTCCCTCAATCTGAAGAGGAAGCCATCAGTAAGGCCCAACAATATGACCTTATTTATGCGCAATCAGGGTACTTATACACGGTACTTCCTGACCTTCCGAAACCTATGCCATTTGGCCAAGACAAACCTGGGATGTCTCATTCAGCAGACGGACTAATAGGTGCCACCACACACCATGGTGCACAACCCCAACCACCACCGATGTATGGAACACCTCAATACCTGTCGGCCTATGGGGGCACTCCTTATTACCCCCCACCCCCTTATCAACAGCCATATCCTGTTGCTATACCTCCACCCATCAGTGGACCTCCACTGGCACCTCCCATACATTCACCCATTCCCACAAACAGTGGTACTCCCTCAACATCAGCTTATAGTACTAGTGAAAACACGCATCCTTCCTATGTACCTTATGGATTGGTACCACCACAAAATCCATACTTCCCGTTTCCTGGTCCCCCACAACCCATGGCTCCCCCACATCCTCATGCAGGGGTCAATTTTGTTCAACCCTCTGCTGCTCAACAATACCAAAATTTTGAACAGTTGAACACAGCCAACCCAAATCATCCTTCGAAAAATGCCAAGAAGAAAGGATGGAACATGAATAACAATAACCCTAGTCAAAGAGGGAATCAACCCCCACATCACCAACCCACTGGGGGAAACCAGAACCAAGGGAACCAACACCCCCAAGGGGGAAATAACAAAAAATGCCAAGGGCGGAATAATGTGAAGACCATCTTCCCTTGTGCTCTTTGTGGCGAGTTTGGTCATTACACTCACCATTTCCCCCAGATCGTTGATTTCAAAAGGTTGAAAGACTCTGGGAACCTTCCCCCTTCTCCTGCACAAACTGCCTCTCAGCAGGCACCACAACAGTATGTGCAACAACCCCCTCTCGTCGTGCTGCAAAATCCTATCCCACATCAAGGGGTGATAAATACCCAACAGGACACGCAGCATCCCACACCTCAGGTGGGTCAATACCACAACCCTAACAACCCAGCAGAGCGTACAATTCTCCTCACCAGTGAGGAAGAAATCCTTCTGCAAACACTGAATCGTCAGTATCCAGCTGAGTCTACTCCTCTCTCTCCAGAGACAAACCATACACTGACGGGACCCCTGTTGGTGATCCCTCGCCCTTCCACTGAACCACCATTACGCATCCCTCGCATCCCCTTGCACAGGAATGTCCACAACCCACAGGCTAGGGCCACCCACAACTATAGCTTGGTAGATGACTTAGCCCAATCCCCGGCTGCCATGTCAGTCTTGGAAGTCCTCCAGACTTGTCCTACACAACGGAAATCTCTACTTTCCGCCTTGGGGGTAGTCGATTCTGCTGATACTCGACTCATCACCTTTGATCCTGATAGCTGTGAACCTCTCCTTCCTGCCTTGGTCGCTATTCAAATACCAGTAAAAATACGGAACATCATCGTTCATCGGTGTATCATTGATTAAAGGGGCATCTACATGCATCATGTCCAAAAAAGTATGGAAAATACTTGGTTCCCCGGAACTCATACCCTCCGCCATCACATTACGAGCTTACGACGGATGACCATCATCTCCTAAAGGGCTCTTCCAAAATGTCCCCGTGGAACTCGGGGGCAAAACTATTCTCATTGACATCGAAGTTATCGACGCTTCGCTCGATTACAATATCTTATTTGGACGTAGCTACATGTATGCTATGAAGGAAGTGGCCTCATCCGTCTTTCGGACAATCATGTTCCCCCATAACGGGAATATTGTGACAATCGACCAAGTCTCACATTATGAGCCTAACCCATCTTCCAACCTCAATAACATTCTTCCCCTCATCCACACCAACAAAGACGCATATCCACTCGTCGAGATGGGTGTTGGGATTTTTAAAGATCCATCCTTGTTAGGGACGTACCATGGAGCACCACCACTCCTTACCCCTAATCAAGTATGCGTCGTCTCATCTAACGGAACTCACACGAAGGATGCTCTTCCTCCGCATGAGTTTTCAGTCATTCCTAACGTCTCAATAGTCGCAGAACCACTCCAGCCGGAGCCTCCTGCATACTCATCGGACCCAACAGTCCATGCATCCACATCCCCTCAGGGGCATAGTCCCATTTTGGAGACAATTCCCCAACCCCTCACTCAAATTCCCTTCTTTTACCCTCCACCCGGTATCGAAGCTTTCCAGGTAGCCACAACACTCACACTACCTAATATGGTGTTAGCAATCCCAGTGTGGTATTTACATCCACCTGAGATGGTCCCTCGCCCATCCCTTCCACCATAGGAAGGCCTCCCCATGACAATTCTCGTCCTTACCCCCACAACCCCCATACTCCCTAACCCCCCTGCTACAGGTGGGGGCAGGAGAAAGAAGAAGGAACCCACAACCCCACTTCCTCCACGCATCGCACCACCTTGCGCATTATGTGAGAAAGAGGGTCACCAAACCAACAACTGCACATCACTATCGGAATTACGGAATTTGATTCCCCTCAATCAAACCCCCACAACACCCATCACTACTACTACTCCTCTCACTACCACCCAACCTTCCAGTAGTAAAGGGTTGAGGACCAAATTTGTGTGTGCTATATGTTCCGAATAAGGCCATTACACCCATCATTTCCTAGCACTACCACGCTTTCGGAAAACATTAGTTGTTGTACACCAAAACTTCTAGAACAACCCACGCCCTGCTACGTCCTCTTCGAACATCACTGACATTCGCTATATCGCCACTACAGTCAATGAACGTATGAGATGCCCTTGCTCTCTCTGCGATTCATTAACTCACTTTACATATCGGTGTCCTATGATCCTTGCATACAGGCGACGTCCATTGGCCCTGCTTCACCTACCTACAGAGGCGATACTTGACGTTACTTCATCGCTTGAGGATCTACATGTCACTTCTCCCGAGCCCGAGGCACTCCCAATGCCTCCATGGTTCTTAAGCGACATCTCTAAGGATTTACCCTGCAATCCCCCAAACTCTCCTACTCACTCCCCTACAGAGACTTTCCACCCAACCACCATGGGTACTCCTCAGTACTTCAATATATGGTTCATGTTGAGTGAACCCTCACCATCTGCTCGTACCACCCCCCTTGCTTCTCCAGCAGAGGGAAATCACACTAGCGCTGATATCACTCCTCACGACCCCTTGTATTCCCGGCGTTTCCAATGCGACGAGGAAATCCTGGAAGAGCTACAATGCCCACACTCTCCATGGGACACACTACATCATCGTAAACTCTTCCTACCACAGGAATCCCTCATGCCTCCTAACCAAAACCCCATTTACGCGGTCGAAACCAAAGATTTTATCCCATCTGGGCCTATCGATTGGTTCAACAATCCCATTCCTGCCCCTGACGCTTTTGAAGAAGATAATATGGCCAACATTTCCCCCACCATCAAAATCGACATTTCCATTAAAAATGGCGTCGTCGAAGAAATCATCATTGTAGTTGCTTGCACTCCTCAAGAAATCGCCGCATATAAAGCCCTCTTCCAGGAATACAGGGATATTTTTGCCTGGTCATACACGGAGATGCATGGCCTCGACCCATCCATTTTCGAACATCGCATCGACACCTAGCCCGACATCACACCAGTTCGTCAGAAACAACGACCTCTACACCCATACAAGGCCGCGGCCATCAAAGATGAAATTGACAAATTACGTACAGCCGGGTTTATTTACCCCATCGCTTACACTTCATGGGTTTCCAACCATGTACCCGTCGATAAAAAACAGGGCACTATCCGCGTTTGCACAGACTTTCACGATCTTAATAATCATGTCCAAAAGACAACTTTCCAATGCCATTCATCGATCAAATTATCGACGACTGCACTGGCCACGAGGCTCTCTCCTTTATGGACGGATTCCCAGGCTATAACCAAATCCAAATCCACCCATCCGATCAGTATAAAACCGCATTCATTACCCCATGGGGTACCTTTGCATATCGTGTCATTCCCTTTGGCTTAAAAAACGTTGGCGCAACCTTCCAGCGGGCCATGACATACATCTTCCACGATCTGCCTAAAATCATCCTCGCCTACTTGGACGACCTCACAGCATGCTCCAAGAAACGCACCCAGCATCTCGATGATTTACGAATCATCTTTCAACGATGTCGCCAGTACAACATTCGCTTGAACCCTCTCAAGTGCGTGTTTTGCGTCACCATCAGGTGACTCCTCGATTTTATCGTTTCCCAAAGAGGTATTACCGTGGACCCCCTCAAAGTCAAAGCTATCACCAAAATTCCACCTCCCCGAAATTTACAGCAACTTCAGAGTCTTCAGGGAAAAGCTAACTTCCTTCGACACTTTGTACCAGATTACGCCATACGCGCACATCGTTTCCTTTGCTTACTACGTCACAACATCCCTTTTCACTGGAACGACTATGCCCAACAGCCATTTGACGATCTTAAAGCAGCGCTTTCAAATGCACCTTTGATTAGTGAACCTGACTACAATCGCGACTACATCCTCTACGTATCAGCATCAGCTATATCAGTAGCCGCTGTCCTCGTCCAGCTCGGAGATGACAATCATGAACATGTCATTTACTACATTAGTAAGAACCTATCGGGACCAACCTTGAAGTACAAACATGAAGAGAAACTTGCTCTTGCAGTTATCCTCGCAGTCCATAAACTGCGCCATTACATTCTGCTTCGCACCACGAAGGTTGTCGCAGATTCCAACCCTATGCAATATTTGCTCAGTCGTCGACAAGTTAACGACAAATTATCTCGATGGATCGTTATCCTCCATGAATACGACCTCGAGTTCTCAACACCTATGAGTAAGAAGGCCCTCGTTCTCGCCGAACTTGTCACGGCCCTTCCCTCTGACATCACCAGTGCCCCCGTCAACACCGATTTTCCTGACGAACATCTCTTTTACATCGCTTCCGATGATCCTTGGTATGGCGACCTTCTCATCTTCCTACGAACTCAAAAGTTTGGTAACCATCTATCGCGAGATGATCGTCGACGTATTCGCCATCAGGCCCCCCGCTATCGCCTCATCAGAGACATCCTATATCGGCGGGGCATCGACACCATTCTTCGTCGTTTCCTGACTATTGACGAGGCCGACAGATTCCTAAATGACTGCCACAGCAGCACTTGTGGGGGCCATCTTTCAGGTATATCCACGGATCAAAATATTATCCGAGCCGGTTACTTTTGGCCTACCTTGTTCCACGATTGCATTCATGCCGTGAAACAATGTGAGCAATGTCAGCTCTACGCCAACAAAGCTCGAGCTCCCCCCACTCTTCTTCACCCTGTCATTACTACGGGACCTTTTTGTAAATGGGGCATGGACTTTATGACTTGTAATCCCCCCTCTAGCAATGGTCACAAATACATTGTTGTCGCCGTTGATTACTTCACCAAATGGGCTGAAGCTATGCCCACTTTCAACAACACCGCTGACACCGCAGCACGTTTCTTCTTTAACCATGTCATATCCCATTTTGGCGTACCACTCCAACTTGTTTCCGATCATGGGAAACACTTCGAGAATGAGATATTCGTCAAACTCTCATCTCGATTAGGCTTTTCTCATGAGTTTGCCTCACCATATTACCCTCAGTCAAACAGACAGGTCGAGGCAGTGAACAAAGTCCTCAAGACCATGTTACAGCGCACGGTTAATAAACATAAAACCAATTGGCATCACATGTTATTTTTCACGCTATGGGATTATCGAACAGCAGTAAAAACCGCTACAGGTTTCACGCCATTTCATTTAGTCCATGGGGTCGAGGCAACTCTTCCCATCGAGTGCGAAATTCCCACCTTACGCACCGCAATTGAGCTATTACCTGACACTGCTCCAATGGAGCAGCGCTTGCTGAACTTGGA
>ML778119.1:921382-934601 GCA_009831015.1 Picea engelmannii | reverse complement strand
AGAAGGGACTCATAGTCCCCTTTCTTCATTGTGCTTTGATTTCATCAATTGATCAGCCTAAAAACATTGGTGATATTGGTCTTGTTGTCTTTGTTATTTCTTTATCCATATGCTCATAGTTTTAGTTTGTTTTAATTTAATTCCTCCTTATAGTTTTGTTGTTCTTTTCTCTAACCCTTTCCTCTACATGTGTCATGCTCAGCAAGACCCAACTGGGCATGTAAGCACCTCATATTTGCTCACAAGGTGACGAATAGGGTGCAAACAATGGTGTCAAAGTCGAGATCTTGAAGGGCAACAAGTTCCTCTGGAAGAGAAGGGGACCTGTGAAGGGGACTATGACTCCCTGAACCTTCTGCAATGGTCTTCTTTCTGAGTAATTGTTCTGGATTATCAGTTTCTATCGTAGGTTTTGGGTCTAGGTGGGATCGAGTATAAGCTCTTTTAGGAGCCAGATTTTTTAATTTTTATATATTTTTATTTTTATGAATCCAAAATTACTATGTACAAGCATTTAACAACCTCTAAACATTATTTCTTTCTCAAATTTATAATTTTTTCAGAAACAATTTTTTCTTCTATGGAAAAAGAAAATGTGGGGTTGAATGTTTGTTCAGTTCCCTTGTATGGTCGCCACTATGCTAACACTCTGTAAATTCCTAGAGGTTGTCGGAGTAGAAGAAATTTACAATATGTAACTTTATCCAACCACTTCAAAACTGGAATCTAGCCCTACCAGCTTCAAAGAGGGATCTCTCTGTATGATTTAGCTATGTTTTAACTTTGAGATATTAGGCTAGTTAAACAAAATAAGATTGAATGGTTTGTTTTGTTTTTGTTAAGTTGGATGAAAATTTTTTTACGCCTTCATTGGGCTATGGGGTCTGTATTATAAAGATAGAGGTCTAAACCGAAATTAAAAGATTCTTTTCACAGGGAAAGATAATGCATTCATTGGATTCTTTAGCAGTAAAATGATGAATAGCAGAAAAGATGAGAATATCAATTAAAGTAAAGAAGCATTTAAGAATTTCTTCACTGTAATATCAGACAGATAAACATTTAGATCTTTCAAAGCTGGAAACAGGGTATACAAAGATAAATCCTGCAACATGCGCTACTTTTAAAATATTAGATTAGAAAACAATATGACAACTGAGGGATAAAAACATTTAACATAGAAAAGAAAACATCACCAATGAACAACACGCGAGAATCCTGTGAAACGTCCCTTTCTATTATTGGAAGATCTCTTGATAAAAATTACAGTCTTTCTAGCTTACAGGGTGAAAAAATCAATCCTCGGTACTTCAAAGTTTGAAGTATTTATAATCAAAAATTACATACGATCCTGTCATTAAAGATCAGGACGTGGAAATCTAAATTTAGCTAACTAACTCAACAAGATACAAAAATTCAGGAACTGTTTGATGATTTGTTGAAATCTTCATGTTGATTTCTAGGGTAAATTGTTGGTGAGTCCTCTGCACGACCTCATCTGATTTGGATAGCTGACTAGGATTGGACACCTCATCTCCTACTCAATCAGATTGCATAACTCTTCCCATCGAAGGTTACTGGGAACGTCGACTTTGATAAATCTTCGGTATACTTCATCCATCTCTGTATACTTGGAAAAAGTTGGCTTGACGATGAAAATATACTGTATCTCGTGTTGTATGTTGATGTCTGACTGGAAAACCTCTAAGAACGCCTTGCCTGTGATACTACCCTGTATTCCTGAGAACTTCAAACTGTCTTTAGCCACGGTGGCTAATTTATTTTTATAATAAGAAAGTGTCATTAATTTGTCATTTATGACCCTTAAGCCAGGGAGGCCTTTCTTCTGCAGAGCTTCAATTTTGCTGAAAAATATTTGCACTCCTATGTCCATAGTCTAGAATTTCTCCTCCAGTTGTAGCATCAATCCTCTTTTGGTCAGGAACCTCTTGACCTCGAGGATGGTTTCCATCCTATCTTCAATTTTCAAATCCTCTAACTCTTCTCTGGTTTTTGAATTTAGGAATTTAATGATCTCAGTGGCTTCAGCGCGCATCTCTCCCAATTCTCCCCTTATTTTATCAATCGCCTGCTTGCTTCTTTGCACCAGTTCATTCTGCTCGAACATGATTTGTACCATAGGCCATATTTCATTTATGGATTTGGTGATATCCATACAGACATTTTCTTTGACCTCAACAAGTGTTTTTCCTGCCACTGTTTTCTTTTGAAGCTGTTGCAATTCATGTTTGAGATCATCTGATGTTTGTTTCTCCTTGGAGTAACTGGTTTGGTAAGAATACTTGAGTTCCTGAAGGTTCTCAACCTCCTTTTTAAGTCTACTAATCTCTGTCTCTTGCAAATTCATCTCTTCCATGGATTTTTCCAGTTCTACTGTCTTCTCCAAAGCAATCAGTGGAGTTGCTGAGGGAGTTTCTGCTGAGGTGATTCCCGCTGTGGATGTTGTGCTTACTTCTGTGAGTGGAACTCTGCTCAATGGAATGACTTCCATAGGTTTCGATTATTCCCTCTCTTTCAATAACCTTTCCAGTTCTGCTTCCATCTCTTTCAACTGTGCATTCTGCTCCATAATCAACCTGATCATCTCATCCTTTTCCCCTTCTGTCTCAGCTATCTCTTTTGCCTATGCATCTTCGGTTGGTGGAAGTTTCAATTGTTTCCTCAGAGATGCTATATCGACATTTTTCTTTTTAAGCATCTCATCAACTGCTTTCACATTTAAGGGGTCATACCCGATCTTGAGGACCAATTCTTCCAACGTCTTAATTATGTTATCCTTTGAAAAGGATGATATCTTTTCTAATTTCAGTTGTGTCTGGACATTTCTCAGAGATACCTGTAATTTAGTGGCCACAGTAGAAGCATTTGCTATTGTGGAGAAAATCATTTCCCCAATTTTCCTGTGAAAATCCATTTGATCAATAGGATGCACATCCCTAGTATGAAACTCGAATGTTTCCCTTTTGTAATCAGTGATTTCTTTGGGGTCTGGCACCTCTACCTATAGAAATGCCATGTGCATTCTACCCTTTTCTGTATCGAATGCAGACAATATTATGTGTTGTGTCGTTGATGTTTGCTTCCAAAACTAAGCATAAGTGTTGTTGGTCAGTGTCGGATTTTTCTTTTTAATCAGGTCATACTTCTCAAAAATACTCAATTTTGGTCCTACTTTACTCAGTTGGTCGACTAGTGGAGTACTTGTGGGCTTCTTAGGCACAACAATAGACATGATTTGTTTTCTACTTCTGCTCAGAAGCGACTGATCATCTTTCATAGTTACAGTGGATTGGATTTCCTTTTCACCAGCCGTGTCGGGTGTAAGACTGGTTTTTGGCCTTTTAGTGTGTAATTGGAAATCTTCAGCCGAGACTTCAATGATGGAAGGTGAAGTGTCCTTCCTGGGTCTTTTCTCCTTGGGAACCTGTGGTGTAGTAGTCTATGAGACAATGACCAAAGGGTCCTGTTTTTCTATCTCAACCGGAGTGTTCGTCTCCCATTTTGTTTGATTCGTGAACTTCTTGATCTCAGGCTTGGGTGTATGAACATATGGGACATTTTTATTTTTAATCCTCATCTCAAAAATTCTCCCGCATGGATCATAGTGCCATATGAAACTAAAAAAACAACTTTATTTCTTTCAACATTCTATCTGCTTCCTCCCCAGTGCCTCGACTTCAACACAAAATGTATTTCATCTGAGTTAATCATTTGCCTTATATACTCCAGGGAAAATATCCTCACGGGTAGATACTTGGGAAATTTGTACGGAGCCAACTCGCATCCATATACTCTGATCTCAATGTGATTTTGGTAAAGATACCAGTCTCCAATCTTGGCAAGGTCTAAGAGGTGTAAAATCCTCTAAATCTCCTCATTTATTCTTGGTTCGGGTCGGCCACTGAGCATGCTCACCACAAAATGGTAGAACTTCTTGATGAACTGTTTGAAACTAAACTCTGTTGAATTTTGTCTGAGTAGTGAAGTCCAAGTTTTTACCGCATGCGGCCTCCCGTCCTTGTCCATTTTCTACATTGAAAAGGAGAACCTGTCCACTTGAAAGAAAGTGAACATGTAGGCCAGTATTGAGGAATACCAGAACATGCCTTCTGAGGAAACATTTAAGAAATGCTAGTGGATATTGTCCACCGGGAAAGTGTTGTAGTCGAACTGCGTGGTGGGTCTTTCTTCTATGGAGAAAATGGACAGAAAACCCAATATGGGTTCATCCACCCATTGGTCAGAAAAATAACCTAGTAGAGCACAGAGCGATGAAATGATTTGGTTTCCCTTTACTGAGAATAGGGAGGAAGGGTACGGGGGATTTGTCTTGGGGAGTTGAGCAGCCTGAGGGAGGAAAAGCTCGAAAATTCAGGCTCTTTGAGGGAATTATAGTTTCCGGTATAGCTCCGTGACGACTTCGAGATTGAAAGGGGAGGCAGATTCCATTTTGGGTATCTGCATCATCTGATCAATGGCTTCAGGTGTGATGAAGAAAAGAGTTTCTCCTGATGAAGATAGTATGGCTCTCTAGTCAGGGATGTAATGAGCCTGGCATTTGAGGGAAAATTCAGGGAAATGGTGAACTTGATGGAAAAGATACTGAAGAAGTTTGGATTCCCAGAGCCCAATTTCATCACTCTGATCTAAGAAAACATCCTTTAGCCAAGACTGAAAATCCACAAAGTCAAATTTGCACCTAGTGTCTGCGATTAAATGATCTTTGTCGACCAAATGGATCCTGTCAAGGTCGACAGGAGGCGGAAGGAAAGTATTTTCCTCAGCTTATGTTCTCTTTGATTTTGGGGGCATCACTATGAAAATACCTGCAAGTCAAACAAAATGTTAGTGGGGATGACTATGGTTTTGGATAGTTGACTGAAATGGAGAGGAGACAGGGAAAAATTATCTGGTGTGATGGACAAAGTAAGCAATGGGAGAATGAACGAAGAGAGTGGTTTTCAGCAAACGGACACCCGTTGGGCTCAAGAGATAGATCAGGTGATGTGGCAGGTGTTGATTGGGAAGTGACCATGGCGAAGGGACTTGTAACGGGTGAACAGGTGGAATGGGATGATAGAGTAAAGAGACGTGACCTTTAGGGGGAAAAGTGGACAATGATGTCATGGGGAAACGGGGGTATGTTAGAAAATGATGAGCACTACATGGTGGGAGTCTGGACCAATGGATTCCTGCCACGTAGAGAAAAAGGGCCCACTAGAAAACTACTCCATTCTGGACCCTCCCCATCGTTAAAAGTAGACCGGTCGGGGAGGTCTGAAAAACACCATCAGTCGTCCATCGGTGCGCCTTTCGCTGGACCATAGATCTGAACGTGATGTTTAGCCAACATTCTGGACCCCCCCCACCATTAAAAGTAGAATGGTCAAGGGGCTCTGGAATTCAATATCAACCATGGATCTAGGCGCTGACGCCTCAGCTCCTCAGATGTGCACCTTTGTTATACCTGATTGTGGACCCCCCCCTACCGTTAAAGGTAGAACGATCGCGGGGGTCCGGAAAAGCTTATCAACCATAGATATGAGTGCTAGCACTTCATTCGTTCATCTGTGCGTTGTCTTTATGTGAGAACGAACTCATTTTTTCTTTGAAAACTTAGGATAAGCGCTTTAAGTGGGTTTTTCCAAGCTTTCCCTGATTTTATCGCCCTGGGGTTAGACATTCAACTTTCAAACATCAAAGATAGGGTTCAACATCGATCATCATGCATGTTTTATTGAGATAAATCAAACTACCCTATGCTCTAACCTAATTACCTATGACATTTAACCCAGATTAAACTGTTGGACTAAGAAATTACTCTATCCTGGGCTTATTTGACCAAGATTAGGCAGTTTGGTCAAATTTATTCACTAGCTAACCTAATTTGCTTGTCTAAGATTAAACAGTTTATCCAAGCTTATTCATTACTCCTATCAACATCAATTTAAAAGGACTTGTCCATGTTTAAATTGTATGAACCAAGTTACTATTATTTCATGGGGCTCTATGCAATTTCTTTTAGGCCCTCTTTTATTCTTTTTCTTTCTTTTCTTTTTATTTTTCTTTCTTTTCTCTTTTCTTTTTCTTTCTTTTCTCTTTTCTTTTTCTTTCTTTTCTTTTCTTTTTCTCAAATTATTTTCAGAATGAAAAGTCATTTGACAAACAAAACAATAAAAGGATAAAAATTTCAGTCACTAGTTGATCCTATAAATTATAGGGTTATAACAAAAACCATGGTTTTGGAGAAAGGGTACGTGGCAGCTGGAGGTAAATTGCAGGGAAAAAAGTAGTTTCACATACACCATCTTTGGACGTGCCCGCAATCGCGTGGTCACATGAGATCATCACCCAAGGTCATATCTAGGGAGGAGCTAGCATGTCTCTAAGCTCCACTTCCGAGTTCGGGAGATCAGGAAGGACCTTTTGAATAGGTGTTTGGTCATCACCGATGGTCACGTAAAAGGAAGGGGCTTAGCAAGAAAATCTAGCGCCTGCTGTGAGTTTTTTCTCCGGAAGGGAAAAGGGTCCAAAGGGATGAGCGCGCAAAGGTTCTCCCTATAATTGTCGAAATAGACTAATTGTAACTACCAGAAATAGAGTGATTGCATCTACCAGAGAATTTGAAGATCTTCAGGGTGATCATTGGAGGAGCTAAAGAGTCTCGAGGTAACTACTAGTAGGATGAAGAATCATCATAGAGATAATTGGAATATGGAAAAGAGTTGAAGACTATAACTGCCAGAGAAGCCAAAGAATCTCAGGATAATGACCACTGATGAAGAACAAACTCAACATGATTTCCATAGAGAATGAAGAGTGAGGTGTATGATATGGCAGAGGACTTGGCATGATAAATATACACAGAACAGAACAGAGAAGAGAGGGTTGCTTCTATTGAGAGTTATTCATGTGGGTAGAAGCATGTTGTGTGTAGCAGCTGAAATGCACAGAAGAGGCATAGCACATAGAATGGAAATAATACACAGAGCATAAAGCACAAAAGAAAGACATAGAACGAAAATGTATATCTGAGAGAGGAAGAGAAAGTCGAGGCACATAGGAAGAGTAGAGCAGTGTGGCATAAAAGTGATGAGACTAGTAAGCCTTTGACAAACATTGTATCACTGTAATAAGTTTCAATAATGAATTTTTTATAATCAAGTTGGTAGGGAGGTGCTAGGGAGGACTGTTTTCCTTAGATTTTCAAGGGGATTCTTGAACACAAGGAGTTGTAGCTTCCATCTGGTTGTAGCCAGAAAAAACTAGGGTGGTAGGGTGGTGCAAGGGAGAACTATCATTCTCTGTTATACAGGCTGGTGCCTGTGTTACTAGAAGTTGATGCTTCCATCTAGTTGGTGGTGCAACATTCAAGGAGTTGGTTCTTCCTTCTAGTGGGTTCTAGAGAAACCAAAGAGTTGGTTCTCTCAACAAGTTGTTGCTTGTAAAATAGAGGTTGTAGCCTCAAGAGGAGTTGGAGCTCATAATAATGATAATGTACAAAAAACAAAGATACTTATCATATCAAGAAGAAGAGTTTTTCCCTTTATGGGTTTCCTCAGGAAATATCTGTCTCTATATATTTGATGTGTGTGATTGATGTTGAATATTATATTTGTTACTTCCATGCATTATTGTGATTGTTATTGAGTGTTCTGTAAAGAGTTTAAAATGGGCATAATTGTTTAAGCATAGTAACAACTGATTCACCCCCCCTCTCAGTTGTCCAACAATTTGTATCAGAGAAGGTTCTTTTTATTTAAAGGTAGATCAATAAGCTTAAACATGTCAAGTCATGAAGGAACTTCAAACAATAAGGCCCCTGTGTTTAATGGAACAAAATTTGCCTTCTAGAAAGTTAGGATGAGAACCTACATAATGGCTTTACGTGTAGATGTTTGGGATGTGGTAGAGATTGGTTATGTAAAGCCAGTTGTACTAGCTAATAAAGATGACAAGCTAGAATTCAGCTTCAACACTAAGGCTATGAATTATATTCTGAGTGGGCTTGTAGAAGTAGAATTTGTAAAATTTATTCATTTAGAATCTTCCAAAGACATGTGGGACAAACTCATTAGCAATTATGAAGGTAATGAGAAGGTAAAGGATGCCAAGCTTAAAACCTACAGAGAACAGTTTGAACAACTACAGATGAAAGAATATGAAACTATTGGGAAGTACTTTCTGAGAGTTGAAGAACTAGTAAATGTAATGAAATCACTTGGTGAAAAAATTGAGGAAGCCTCTTTAGTTCAGAAAATTTTGAGATCTCTGCCAGATAGGTTCAACCCAAAGATCTCTGCTATAGAAGAACTTAATGATGTAAAATCTTTGTCTTTTGATCAACTTCTAGGTGTTGGATTTACTTCACACACACCTAGGATTTATTTGTCCTAAGGTTTTTATTTGTTTATTAGTCATAATTAGTCATTATTTAGTCTCCTATATTTTAGGAGAGAATATTCCACCTGGAGAATATTATCTTTCAGTTCACACTTCAGTTTGATTAGTTGAGTTGAGTTTAGATGTTGCGTTGGGATCATCACCATGATAACTTGAAATTGTCTTGGTATCATCATCAGATTGGTACATTAGCCTTGATTTATTGAGTTAAATCCTCACTACTTTTTGTTCAGTCAGTTAACTGAAGACTAGTTGACTAGTTAACTCAACTAGGTGGCAGTTCACTCCCATAACTACCTGAGAGACTAGAATAGGTGGCATTTCACTCCCGTAACTGCTGGTGTGTGTCCAGATCACTCTGGACCACCAATATGGAAACTTGGTTCACCTCAAGTCAAACTCAATGAGTTATACAGAGTATATCATGTGTAAATTATTCATTATCCATAACGGTTAATGAGAATTCTTCCATTCTTTCTCTCCTTCTTCTTCCTTTTCCAATTCTCTCTGCAAATGTGTGTATTATTTTTTAGCTATATATATTATGTGTAGGTTCAACACATTTACATGGTATCATATCTGATGGAGTGCTAAGAAAAATCTACACCCAAAAAAATTTGCAGGTACAAAAGATTGAAGACAACGAAAAGATGGAATTCTAAAAAGAATTCATTCTTACACCTTAAAACTATTTTGAATGGAAGGAGAAAATAGCATTACTTATTCGATCCAGAGGGTTTTATAGGTTAACCATGAATATAGATATAGAGCCAACAACAGCCATAGAAAAATCCAAGTACTTAAATCGCATGGATGAGGCACTCGGAACAATTTGCATTCTTATTTCTCTCGATCTCCTTTTTCATATATCTTCCTATAAGACTCCCAATGAATCCTGGACCATCTTGGAAGGGCTCTTTGGAAAATAGGATGAGATGAGGGGACACATGATGTAGGTGGATCTTCTCACATTGGATCCAAAAAGCTTTGAGAATATCCAAGATTTCTTTACAAACTTCAAGGATTTACTATCACAACTCAAAGCTTGCGGGGATGATAAATCAAAGGAGGAGAAACAAATGGTTCTCACCATTCTCTCCAAGCTTGGTCATGAATTCTCTGTATTCATATCTACATTCCATATTGTCAGATTCTCCTCTGGAGCCACCTGGAAGATGCCTTCTCTTGAGGACTTTATCGAATCCTTGACAGAAGAGAAAACCAAGCTCATCAACATGGGCACAATCAAAATCCCAAGGGTGCATGCACTAACTATGCATGATGGCAACCAAAAATATCAGAAATCTAAAGATAAAGATAAGAGGAAATATCATGCACATATGAAGAAGGATGGGTACACAAAACCCTTCATCGATGCCTCCGGATCCAAAGGAGAAAAGGGAAGAAAAGGAGAGAAATGCACATACTGTCACAAAGGATTCCATTGGGAATCCACATGCACGCAAAATAAAATAGATATGATGTCTTAGATACTTCATCAAAACAACCTTGGAGATCAAATCCCTAAAGGTGTAAAGAAGAAGAAGCTAGAAGATCTGAATTCTAAGAAAGGTAATTCTATCCATGCCTTGATTGCCATCAACTCCTGTCCCGATGCTTGGATCGTAGATTCAGGAGTGTCACATCACATGGTTGCCTCAGAAGCAGTATAGTCTTCATTGGATGCATGCAAAGTTCCTCCCATTCTGATGGGGGACAACTCTTCTGTCGAAGTCACCAGCAGAGGAAGGATTGAACTCACCAATGGAAGCTTCGAGAACGTGTTGCATGTTCGCAAGCTTTCTGTCAACCTTCTCTCTGTGTATTAGATGAAAAAATCCAGCATCAGAAAGAAAGTCGTCTTCACACCAAATTATCTAAACATCTACGACATGCAAACCAACTCCAGTGTTTCTACCGGTGAGGTAAATCATCAGTCTAGATTGTATACATTTTTTGAATTCATTGAACCTGGTTCTGCTTTATTGCTTACTCATGTTGATGAAATTAGTAGGATATGGAACAAAAGGGTTGGACATTTGAATTTTAGATACAGGCAACAACTTAGCAAGAAAATATTAGTTGATAGTCTACCATACATCCATTTCTCCAAGGGAGTATGTGAGGGATGTGTTCTCTAGAAACACCCTCAAGAGAAATTCGATAGAGGAAAGTCTCAGCGAGCTTCCGCACCTTTAGATCTGATCCACAGTGACCTCATGGGTCCTTTTATACATCCATCAATCGGAAAAGCAAGGTTTGTTCTCATTTTTGTTGATGATTTCTCACGTTTTACATGCATATACTTTCTCAGGCAAAAATCTGAGGTCTTTCAACACCTCAAAGATTTCAAAGCTTTGGTTGAGACACAGTCCGGAAAGAAGATCAAAGTCCTTCGAACTGATAATGGGGGAGAGTATGTGAATCATGAGATCCACAATATTTTTCATGATGCAGGGATTCAGTTGCAGCATATAGTTCCCTACACTCCACAGCAAAACAGAGTTGTTGAGCAGAAAAACAGATCTCTAAAGGAGATGGCATCTTGCATGTTGCATGCAAAGTCACTACCACAAAGACTATGAGCCGAAGCACTTAACTATGAAACATACATCGAAAACAGATATCCCCATAGATATCTCAAGGATAAGACCCCCCTACGAGGTTTAGAGAGGCCTCAAACCAGAAGTGACCCACTTTCATATTTTTCATTCACGTTCATGGGAAAGGATTCCCTTTGAAAAGAGGAAGGCACTTGATCCACAGAGCACTGAGTGCATTTTTTTTGGATACCCTGACGGTGTGAAGGGATATCGGCTTATTAATATTTCCTCGGACCATCTCATCATTGATCTTAGTGTCCAATTCGAGGAAAGTGTCTCACATGTACCTCAGCAGCCGCATGCAGACACCTTTACTCTTCTACCTGTCCAAGATGATGAGCATGCACAAGCCGACTCTTTTTCAGATGAGAGTTCTGATTCAAAGGATTCAGAGGATTCATATTCAAATTCAGAGTTAGTACATCCAAATGCAGAGTCAGAGCATCCAGATAAAGTTGCAGAGACAAAGCAGAGGCCCAAGTGGGCACAGACTACTCTTCAGGATGCAGGGGATATCGTAGGTGATCCAACCGATACTAGAAGGATTCGATCTGATTTCAAGGAGACTCCTATTTCACTCACTACCACTGAACCATTTCCTTCCAGGCATTATTTCTTGGTTGAGTCTTCAGATCCACAGTCTTATGGTGAGGCTGCTAGAAATCCCTTTTCGGAATCCGCCATGCAGGAGGAGTACAACTCCCTCCTCGAGAACCAGACTTGGGATCTGGTTCCCCTTCCTTCTGGGAGGAAACTTGTCATATGCATATGGGTCTATAAGACCAAGAGTGTAGCGGATGGACAGATCAGAAAATACAAAGCCAGGCTTTTCGCCAAAGGATTTCAGCAGGTTCATGGTATTTACTATGATGAGACGTTCTCTCCAGTAGATAAGATGGATTCTATTCGATTGGAACTTTCCATTGCGGAAGCCAAGGGATGGGAATTCCATCAAATGGCTGTGAAGAATTCATTTCTTCACAGTGATCTCTCTGAGGAGATCTACATGGGGCAACCCTAGGGATTTATGCAGGACTCATCTTTGGTCTGTCGACTTAAGAAGTCACTTTATGGCCTCAAGCAGGCTCCGAGGGCATGGTATGCCAAGATGGACTCCTACCTGTTGTCACAGAACTTTGTACATTGTAAATCAAAACCAAATGTATACATGCTCAGGACGGCTGATTCGCTTCTACTTTTAGTTCTGTATGTCAATGATTTTCTCATCACCGGTTGCTTGACTTCAGCGATTGCAATAGTCAAAAGGATTCTTCATGACATGTTTTTGATGATGGACATGCATCCACTACACTTCTTCCTTGAAATTGAGATCAGTCAGGATGCATCATGCATCAAACTGTCTCAAGCCAAGTATGCACGAGATCTCCTTAAGAGATTTCACATGACAAACTTCAAGTTTGCTCTGACTCCTTTCCTATTAGGAGTCAAACTTGAGGATGGTGGGGAGACTCCACTAGTTGACAACACATTGTACAGACAGCTAGTGGGGAGCTTGTTGTATCTCACACACTCCAGACCAGACTTCTCATATGCAGTTGGTTCATTTTCCAGGTTCATGCAGGAGCCGCATGAGCTACATTGGAAATATACAAAGCATATCCTTCGATACGTACAGGGCACCATCACCTTTGGGATTCATTATGTAACAGACTCTACATTATAGCTCATTTGGTTTACTGATTTTGACTGGGTTGGCGATAACATTGATCGTAAATCCACGTCTGGTTACTCACTCAGTATTGGTTCTAGGCCTATCTATTGGTCAAGGAAGAAGCAAGCTTCCATTTCTCTATCTTCAGCCAAGGAAAAGTACAGAGGGGTAGTTAACATAACCATTCAGGCTATGTGGCTACAACATTTTCTCACTAAGTTGGGCATTCAGTTTCATCGGTCGATCATCATTTGGTGTGACAACTAGAGAACTTTGAAGTTCTACAAAGATCCAGTTTAGAGGCAACGGATGAAGAACATCGAGATCCACATGCACTACATCCGGGACTTAGTACACAAGGGTATCATCGATTTATAGTTCTGTCCTTTAGCAGAATAGACAACAGACATTTTCACCAAAACATTCACTAAGCAGAAATTCCATTCTCTGCGAGGTCATCTTGGAGTGAAGGACATAGTTTCCTAGAAAATTTAGTTCTTCCTTTTACATACATTGTACC
>ML778119.1:897598-921373 GCA_009831015.1 Picea engelmannii | reverse complement strand
GGGGAATTTCCCATGATGTTTTCCCTCTTTCCTCACTTTATTTTCAGTGTATCGTTTGTACTTGGGTACCTAACATGGCCTCATTGCCGGGACCCAATCTTTATTTTCACCATACTGATGTTCAGTGGGGGTGTTGGAGTTACTTCACACACACCTAGGATTTATTTTTCCTAAGGTTTTTATTTGTTTATTAGTCATAATTAGTCATTATCCTATCTCCTATATTTTAGGAGAGAATATTCCACCTGGAAAATATTCTCTTTCAGTTCACATTTCATTTTGACTAGTTGAGTTGAGTTTAGATGTTGCATTGGGATCATCACCACACTAATTCGAACTTACCTTGGTATCATCACCAGAGTGGCGCATTAGCCTTGATTCCTTAATTTAACTCTTCACTACTTTCTATTCATTCAGTTAACTGAAGACTAGTTGACTAGTTAACTCAACTAGGTGGAAGTTCACTCCCGTAACTGCCTGAGAGACTAGAATAGGTGGCAGTTCACTCCCATAAATGCTAGTGTGTGTCCAGATCACTCTGTACCACCACTATGGTGACTTGTTTCACCTCAAGTCGGACTCATTGAGTTATACAGAGTATATCATGTGTAAATTATTCATTATTCCTAATGGTTAATGAGAATTCTTCCATTCTTTCTCTCCTTCTTCTTCCTTTTCCAATTCTCTATGCAAATGTGTGTATTATTGTTTAGCTAGATCTATTCTGTGCAGGTTCAACACATTTACACTAGGAACTTTGACTGCATATGAAATGAGGATAGGTAAAGATAAATCCACCACTAGAGAAGCATCTTTTAGACAGTGGATGTTCCAAACACATGTCTGGAGACAAGGATAAGTTTATGTCTATAAGTAAAGTCAAAACAACAAGTCTGACCTTTGGAAATGATGAACCAGGTAAAATCAAGGGTAAAGGGATGGTGAGTTTAAGCAATGGCAAAGGAAAATCCCAGGATGTCCTGCTTGTAGGTGGGTTGAAACATAATTTTCTCGGTGTAGGTAAAATGTGTGACAGAGGATCTGAAGTGGTGTTCACTTCCAAAGATTGTAATATAAAGTCTATAAACTCAGGACAAGTGGTGGCTAAAGGCATAAGGACAAATAATAATGTATATGTGCTAAAATAAGATAGAGAAGAGTGTCATCTAAGAAAACATGATGATAGCTAGTTATGGAATAGGAGACTTGGACATCTAAACTTTGACCACTTAATTAAGCTCAAAAATATTGAGGAAGTAAAAGATCTTCCAAGAATATCAAAGCCACAAGATTATGTGTGTAAACCTTATCAAGCAGGAAAGATAACCAGGACACAGTTTAAATCCAAGAACTCTACTTCAATAGAGAAACCACTCCAATTAGTTCATATGGATTTATGTGGACCATCAAGACAGGAAGGCACATGGAAGGAAAACTACTTCATGATGATCATTGATGATTACTCCAGACTCACTTGGGTTTCTTTTCTCAAAGAAAAAGATGAAGCATTTGAGAAATTTAAAATATTTAAGGCTTTAACTGAGAATCAAATAGGCAACAAATTAAAGGTTGTAAGATCAGACAGAGGAGAATTCATTTCAAGTGATTTCAAGGAATTCTGTGATAAACATGGGATCAAAAGAGAATACACAATCCCAGGAACTGCACAACAAAATGTAGTAGTTGAGAGGCAAAAAAGAACAATTCAACAAATGGATAGGTCAATTATGAACGAGAAGACCATCGGTCAAACCTATTAGGTAAAATAAATACACACAAAAATCCATATTCTTAACAAAGCTCACCTCATACCACACAGTGACAAGACACCTTATGAACTGTGGCATGGAAGAATTGCTACAATCAAACACTTCAAAGTCTTTGGGAGTAAGTCCTACATAAATAATAATAATGAAAACCTTGGAAAGTATGATGACAAGGTTGATGAAGGCATCTTCTTAGGGTATGCTACAAACAATAAAGGATACATATGTTATAATAAGAGGCTACATAAATTGGTTTATTGTATTGACATAAAATTTGATGAAGGAGTCCAAGTAAGAGAGGTGAGAAATATTGAATCAACAACAGAGGATATAGTTGAAGTTGAAGATGAACAGGTCCAAGAATCAGAAAAAGAAGACTCTGAGTCAAATGAAGATACAAACACTCAGGCAGACTCAAATCAACAGACAACATCAAATCCTTCCTCCAGAATTACTCAAAAGAATCATCCTACAAGTTAGATAATTGGTGAGAAATACAAAGGTGTACAAACCAGGAGAAGGATAATTAAAGACATCAAACAATCACATATAGCCCTCATATCCATGGTGGAACCCAAGAACTTCAATGAATCCAGTGAATATGTAAATTGGTTACAATAAATGAATGAGGAACTGAATTAGATTGAGAAGAAAAATACTTGGGAGCTTGTTCCTAGACCGATATATAAGAATGTAATTGGCTCCAAATGGGTGTTTAAGAATAAAATGAATGAACAAGGACAAATTGTTAGGAATAAATCCAGATTGGTTTGTAAAGGGTATGCTCAAATAGAAGGACTAGATTTTGATGAAACATTTGCACCCGTAGAAATATTAGAAGCTATTAGAATGTTTCTTGACTATGCTTTTCATAAAAAAATTAAATTCTATCAAATGGATGTCAAGTCAGCTTTTCTAAATGGAGATATAAAAGAAGAAGTATATATGGAACAACCAAAAGGTTTCCAACTGTCAGATAACCCTGACTTTGTCTGCAAGTTTAAGAAAGCCTTATATGGGTTGAAATAAGCTCCTCGTGCCTGGTACTACAGATTGGATAAGTATCTTCAAGACAAAGGGTTCAAGAGAGTGTTATCACTGAAATTTTGTCCTCAAATGGTTACAAGAATCCAACATCTCCAAACAACTATTAGTTCATCCATGTCCCAAAAAATCCATTTCCAAAGGGCACAAAACTATAAAACCGGTTATAAAATCAACATGCGCTCAAAATGCAAAGGAAGCGCGTGCACATGCGCCAGTTGAAAACTCCGAAAAAACGCACATGCGCCCGATGCGCGACTGTGGATGCAAAAATACACGCACACTTCAGAATGATGTATTAATGATTATGGTCAGACTCTAACCCACTTCTGGTTCATCTCCCAAGTCAATTTGACCCCCAAATCTGAGCTGAATCTGAGTGGGGGGATGGTCAAAGACCTAGAGGTGCCCTAAAGGGCCCCTTGTTCACACTAAAGACCGGTTGGATAATGCCTCAAAGCTTTGCTATAAAAAGAGGTCATGGGTGCACTATATTTCAAAGAATCTATTTGTATTGTTATGCTACCTCTATTCTCCTACAAGGAACCTCTTTCCTCATTGGAACATATAAGAATCATTTCATTGGGCCATTCACATCACCTCTGGAGTGAATGAGCTTTGGATTTCTTCACCATTTCCTTTTAGTTTGTTGTTTGTAAGAAGAGCTCAATCATTGGGGGTTCAAGATCCCTCCCTTGGAGGAAGAGGGGACCCATAAGTCTCCCTTTATCTTTGGTGTTTGCCCACTAATAAAATATATCCATTGGTGGCATGAATATCAGTCCTTCTTTTGTTCTATTTCCCTTATGCACTTTACTTTAGTTTCTTTAATTTTTATTAGATTAGTTGTTTATTTGCTTATTGTGCTTGATGTTTCTAACTCTTGCACTCATTTATGTCATGTCTATCTAACCCGAATGGACTTGTAAGTGTCCCTCTTTTGCTCATTTAGGTGACGAAAATGATACAACAGATTGGCGACCATACTGGGGATAGGTATCAATTTCCTCCCCATTTGGGTTGTTTGAGCACTTATTTTTGGTTTATTTAACTTGCAGGAACCATAACCGGCCCAAGCCTTCCTGCAAAAAGCTAAATTCGAAGCTGAGCTAAGAGAATTTCATCTGAAATTTTCTTACCGGCCATGTAACAAAGAGTTCACAAGTTTTTTGACCCACAGTCACGTCTTCCAAGAACGTGTTCCAAGCTCACTGTGTTGCTTAGCCCATTCTATGCACTTGCATCAATAGGTCATTTCTGATTTGTGCATTGGTGCCACATGCACCTCTGTCTACTCTGCGACCCGTGCATTTGTTCTGAAATTCACACATTGTAAGGGTTTTTATGATATGTTGAAGGTCCATAGCCTTATTAAACTTGATTCTATGCAAATTGTAATATGCCCCACACTTAGATTCCCTCTCCACATGAAGGGTTAGTCAAAACATAGGCACTTATGGGGTTAAATCCATATGTATCCTCTTTTTTCTTTCATTTTTCCACATGGATGGCTTGCTTTGATTCAAGTTAATTTGGAATCATTATACATAACATATATAACCACTTGCATTGGGACCATAAATTGAACATCAATCATTGAGTATGCTCTTCTCTCTCGCCATAGAGTGATCTTGGGAATCAGAAAAATGATTGAGGGAAGATTTCATCTCCCTTAAAGAAAAAATCTCTAGGAGAGGACACCAGCCGCCTCAGGACTCCTCTTAGTTTCTTTTTCAAAACACATCTTAAATTTGTAAGGGCCCATACATGCCCACATGCTACAAAGATAGGATAGTTTTGTATCTACTTTCTTATATTACATCAGTAGGGGATATTTAAAGATTTTGTAACGGGCCCATACATACCCACATGTCTACAATCTAGGATAGTTTTGTGAATCTTTCTTACATTAAATCACACTAGGGAGTTAAAGGATTGGTAAGGACCCATATGTACACATGCTAGTTCACTAGGGAATTTAAAATTCTGCAAGGTTGTACCAATGGAATTTAGTAAATTAGGTAATCAAGACTTGTAAGGACTACACGAAGTCCACATGAAGCAAGGTGACACCTAACTTATTAAAAATTTGGCACACTTTCACTTGTTCACACACAAAGTCACTACTCACTCACATAGTTTCATTTAGAATCGTGGAGGTTGAATTAGGTTTCCTCCAAAGGGATTCTGAAATGCCCCACCCTTTTCTTGACGAGACTATCCACTCCCACTTAATTTCAACGACATTGGTTCACACCCCCAATCTCTCAAACAACCACATCTAAAAAATTTCTAAAATCTCACTAAGTTTTCCTCCACAAGAGGTGCCAAAAGAATTTTTTTAGTCTAGGTAGGATTTCAAGGATAGGCATCCAAATAACTCCCCGTTATCTGGTTAGCACATCTTCAAACAATAGAAGTTGTCAAATAGGGAACTTTAAATCCTCCAAGTTAGGTGTTCCTAACACCATAAGGCAGGGAGATACCCGAGAAGGGTTGAAGTCTAAGGTCCAGTTGTTCTGTGTGTCCCCCCTTGAGGCACCCACCTCTTGGACGGGATCCAACCTGTGACCCATTTATGAGGCCGAAAATATTAATGCCTCACTTTGACCGAGGTACCTAGTGACCAAATTTTAGGACATCTACCCAAGTGGTAATTGTGGGCTGCAATTGCACCTTGATCAGATTTTGTCTAGATATTGGGAAATAATGCCAACTCTTTCAGGATATGCACCCTCTACCCCTCATTATAACTGATTATTTCATACTTCACTAGTTCCTCTTCCGATGGCTTTAGACCCCATTGTTGAGTGTTATTGGAAGGTCTAGTGCTAGTTGAGAGGAAGGATGTTATGTCTTTTAGGACACAAGCATTTGTTTTCTTTTTTCTCCCACGTGGACAAAATCCCCCTATCCACATATATGCTTATTTGTCAATTGATTTATGTATGATTCTCTTTTGATTACAAAACGATTGTGAAATATATTGTGAAGGTCCAAGTAATACAAAGTCTCTTGTTCATTTATTACTTTCATCACCAGTTGCGTAGATTCATTTTACTATTCGAACATCATAGGGGACCCACAGAACCCTCGTCGTTCTCGATGCTTGCAAAATATCCCTCCCATTCGTGGAGGAGTTCCTAGTCTTTCCAACTCATCGGCTCAACCCTCTCACACCCTCGTGAGTGCTACTATCTTAGGATCAACTTTGCTTGGTTCCACTTTACTTGGGTCCACTTCCCAAGGTAAATCATCCACTGGATTTCCTTTACAAGGAAGCGAGGGGCACACTTCTTCCCAAGAAGGAAATGCCACCCCACCTAACCCCCCTCACAGGTCAGGTACACAAACCACTCACACCATGGCTGGAACTAACCCTCCACCGCCACTCCAGATTCCATACTTGGCTTCTCTCAACATAGTGGATCTGAGTAAGCTCACAAATGTTCCTATATTGCACGACCCCACATGGTCTACAATGCCCACCAAACTACCTTCCGACATCCCCAAATTTGAAGGAAAGGCAGGAGATGACCCTGTCAACCATGTCATGACCTTCCACTTATGGTGCTCTTCCAAAATCATCATGGACGACTTCGTCCAATTAAGTTTATTTCAATGCACACTCACCGGCCCATTAGCTAAGTGGTATGTAGACAAAAGATCAGGGTCTCGTGCGACTTTTGAATCTTTGGCCAAAGAATTTTTTACCTTCTTTCAATTACCAATTCACCATGACAATGGTCTTGAAATAATATTTGATTTTAAGCAAACCTCAGCAACACATATCACTGACCACATTCACGAATGGCATCGACGACTCAGTTTATGCAAAGCAAAAACCACCAAACAACAATGCCTTGATTGATTTCTCAAATCACTTGTCTCCCTCCTCAGCAAATATGTGGCTTCCACCTTCCACCAATCTAAAGAAGAATCCATTAGAAAGGCTCAACAATATGACCTCATCTATTCATAGTCAGGATACTTATACATAGTACTACCTGACCTCC
Organism: Picea engelmannii; assembly: GCA_009831015.1. Classification (NCBI taxonomy): domain Eukaryota; kingdom Viridiplantae; phylum Streptophyta; class Pinopsida; order Pinales; family Pinaceae; genus Picea; species Picea engelmannii. Next base: position 914,547 of record ML778119.1, on the reverse strand, counting down.
CAAGACCGGTACCTTTTAGCCAAAACAAACCTGGCATGTCTCACTCCGCGGATGGATTAATTGGTACCACAACACACCATAATCCGTACATCCTACAACCACCCATGTATGGTACACCTCAACATCCACCAATATATGGAGGAATTCATTATTACCCAAAACCATACCCTAGTATACCCCCTCCACCCACAAGTGGACCTACCTCAACACCCATGATGCGTCTGGCTATACAACCAAGTTTTGGTACCCCCTCTACCTCAGCTTACACCCTAAGAACTAGTGAAAGAACTACACCTTCCTATGTACCCTATGGATCATTGCCACAAAATAATCCATAATTTCCATTTCCTAGCCCTCCACAGCCCATGGCTCCACCACAAGGACACCTACATGCTGGAGATAACTTTGTTCAACCCTCTCCCATTCAGCAATTTCAAATCTTTGAAAAACTGAACATAGAAAATCCAACCCATTAGTCAAATAATGCCAAAAAGAAAGGAAAAAACTGAAGCAATAATAATCTAGGACCAAGAGGGAATCACACCCAACAGAACCAATCAGGGAAACCAAAATCAGGGGAACCATAACCCCCAAGGTGGAAATAACCACAAACGCCAGCGGAAGAATAACAACAATATTCGAAAAAACTTCCCTTGTGCCCTTTGCGGTGAGTATGACCATTATACTCACCATTTCCCTCAAATTGTTGACTTTAAATGAATGAAAGAATTCAGAAATGGACCACATCACCTAGCATTGCCTGCCCCACTGCAGGCCCTTCAACAATATGTGCAACAACCACCCCCATTTGTGTTGCAAAACCCCATTCCACACCAAGGGGTGATGAATAACAAACAATATATGCATCCTACCCCACCACAGATGAGACAATATCCAAACCCTGACACTCATGCAGTTCGCACCATCCTCCTCACTAGAAAGGAAGAGGATCTTCTACAAATGCATAATTGTCAATATAGCACACCCCCTGACTCTACTCCCACTACCTCGGAAGCATCCCCAGTCACAACTGGACCACCTTTGATGATTCCATGCACTAATACTGAAATACTCATTCGTATTCCTCTCATCCCATTGTGACGGAATGTCAACAACTATGAGGCTAGGGAGGCACACAATTATAGTATGGTCGATGGCTTGGCACAATCTCCTACTACCATGTCAATTTTATAAGTCCTTCAAACCTGTCCTACTCAGTGGAAGTCATTACATTTCACCCTAGGGGCAATCGACCCTGCTGATACTCGACTCATCACCTTTGATCTTGATAGTGGGGAACCCCGTCTCCCCGCTCTAGTAGATTTCCAAATATCAGTTAAAATCTGGAACATCACAGTTCATCTCTACATCATTGATGAAGGTGCATCCACATGCATCATGTCTAAAACTATATGGCAGAAACTTGGCTCCCCTGAGCTCATACCATCCGCCATTACTCTGAGAGATTATGATGGACGACCATCCTCTCCTAAAGGGCTCTTTCAAAATTTCTCGATTGAACTTGGGGGCAAGACTATCCTCATTGACATTGAAGTTATCGTTTCCCTGCTCAATTACAACATATTGATCAAACGTAACTACATGTACACTTTGAAGGTCATGGCCTCTTCTGTGTTTCGCACAATGATGTTCCCCCACAACGAGAAGATCATCACCATCGACCAAGTGTCACATTATGAGCCCAACCCTTCCTCCAACATCAATAACATTTTACCTTTTGTCCACACTAATCCTGATGTCTACCCACTCGTTGAGATGGGCCCTGACATCTTCAAAGATCCATCCTTTCTAGGGACATACCATGGAGCACCCCCGCTCATCCATCCCTCAGCTCAAGTATGTGTAATCTCTTCCAACAGAACTGAAACCAGAGATACCCTTCCTCCCACAGAGGCTTCCTTACTATCTGACGTCCCACTAGTCGTAGAGCTCCTCCCTCAGGAGTCCCCTAAGAACTCTTCAGCTACACCTATTCCTTATTTAACCCTGCCCCAAGTCCACATCCCGGTTTGGGAGACAGTCCCCCAAGCCATTATTCAAATCCCCTTATTTTACCTCCCACTGGGCGTACAATCCTTCCAGGTAGCCGCTATGCTTACCCTTCCCAATATGGTGCTGGAAATTCTAGTATGGAATCTACATCCACTTGAGATGGTCCCTCAACCATCCCTTCCTCCCCAAACAGAAGGCATGCCAATTCAGATACCAGTCCTCACTCCTGCTGCACCACCCTCACCCCCACTCGCAAGCACCACCGCTACAGCTGGGGGTAGAATAAAGAAGAGAGATCCCACGGCTCCCCTTCCCCCCTGATTTTAACTTCCTTGTGCACTATGCAAGAAAGAAGGACACCCCACCAATCAATGTCCCTCTCTCCCCAAGTTACACAATTTAATCCAAATTCCTCGAGGAACCACACCACTCATCGCGCCACCCAATCCACCAAGTAATACCACCACGTCTCCAACCACCAGTACCACAGGGCTATGAACCAAATTTTGATGTGCCATCTGCTCAGAGTATGTCCATTACACCCACCATTTCCCTGCGCAACCTTAATTTCGACAAACACTAACGGAAGTACACCAGAGCTTTCAACAAGAGTCTCCCTCATCCACGTCATCAAGTACTCCTGTCACAAACATACACTATGTCATGATGTCAGTTAACGAACGGATGATATGCCCTTGCTCTCTTTGTGAATCCCTGGATCATTTCACATACCAATGCCCTACGATCCTTGAATACAAGCGTCACCAAATGACCCTTATTCATAATCCTACACCTACCTTACTGCCATAGGTACCAGAGACTTTAACTATTCCATCCCTTGATGTTGTTCATATCCTCTCTACAAAGCCTGAGACACTCCCTACTCCTCTATGGTTCATGGATAGCCTATATGAGTATTTTCCCTCAAATCCACTCAATTCTCTAGTTCATTTTCCCACAAAAATTTTACGCCCAACTACCATTTTCAACCCACAATATCCCGATATTTGGTTTATGTCAAATGAACCACCGCAACCCCTTTACATCACCCCCCCTAACTCTTCACCACCAGAAGATACCCACAAGGTGCCAGTCACCAATGTTACTCCCCTGGATCCCCTATATTCTCAAAAATTCCACTGCGACGAAGACATCCTTGAGGAATTAACTACCCCCGATTTCCCATGGGATCCACTCCATCAAAGAGTGCTCTTTATTTCCCAGGAAGCCTTTACGCCTCCTAACCAAAACTCCGTATATGCAATCAAAACCAAATATTTTCTACCATCAGGGCATATATATTGGTTCAATAACCCTATCCCTACCCCCAACGCTTTTGAAGAGGGAAACATGGCCAACATTTCCCCCACCATCAAAATCGATATTTCCATCAAACATGGAATCATAGAGGAAATCACCGTTGGCACTGCATGATCTCCTAAAGAAATCATAGCCTACAAAGCTATCTTCCAGGAATACCGAGAAATGTTTTCATGGTCATACATAGAGATGTCCATCCTTGATCCCTCTATTGTCGAACATCATATAGACACATGGCCTGATATCACCCCTATACGACAAAAGAAACGCCTACTACACCCATCCAAAGAAACGACCATCAAAGTTAAGATTCACAAATTATGCACTGCAGGGTTCATATACCCCATCGCATATACGTCATGGGTCTCCAACCCCATCCTTGACAAAAAAAAATTGGGCACTATTCCCGTCTGCACTAACTTTCGTGATCTCAATCAGGCATGTCCCAAAGACAATTTTCCCACTCCTTTTATCGACCAAATTATCGATGATTGTGTCGACCATGAGGCTTTTTCCTTCATGGATAGTTTCTATGGCTACAACCAAATATATATTCACCCAACCGATCAGTACAAAATCGCATTTACTACACCATAGGGTACTTTTGCATATCGCGTCATGCCTTTTGGACTCAAGAATGTCGGTGAAACATTCCAATGGGCCATGACATACGTTTTTCATGATCTAGCTCAGATCATCCTCGCCTACTTAGATGATCTCACTGCTTGATTCAAGAAATGCACTCAACATCTAGATGACTTACGCGTCGTCTTTCACATATGTCGTAATACAATATACACCTAAACCCCCTCAAGTGCATATTTTTCGTCATAGCTGGACGCCTCCTTATGTTCACTGTTTCTGAATGCGACATCACTGTCGACCCCCTCAAGGTCTAAGCCATCACTGAAATTCCTCCACCTCGAAATTTAAGGCAACTCCAAATCCTACAAGTCAAAGCTAAATTTCTACGTTGCTTTGTCCCCAATTACGCCACTCGTGCACACAGTTTACTTCGCTTATTATGCCACAATATTCCATTCCAATGGGATGAACATGCCTAAACCTCTTTTGATGATTTAAAAGTGGAACTCTCCAATGCCCCACTGATTAGTCCACCTGACTATGACCATGAATATATCCTCTACTTATCAACCTCGACCGTCTCAATAGCAGGAGTTCTTGTCCAATTAGGAGATGATGATCGTGAGCATGTGATTTACTACATTAGTAAAAATATTTCAGGGCCACCCTTGAAGTACAATCATGAAGAAAAAATCACCCTTGCAGTTTTCCTCACAGTCCAGAAACTACACCATTACATCCTGCTTCGCACTACCAAAGTTGTAGCATATTCCAACCCCATGCAATACTTTCTCAATCACCGGAAAATTAATGGTAAATTTGCCCAATGGATCATCATCCTTCAGGAGTATGACCTTGAATTTGCAACACCCAAGAGAAAGAAATCCCTCATCCTTACCGAAATCATTACGGCCTTTCCCTCCGATATTATCAGTTCTCCCATCAATACAGACTTCCCCGACGAACATCTCTTTTACATCCCCTCGGATGATCCTTGGTATGGTGACCTCCTCATCTACCTCCAAACACAAAAGTTCAAAAACCACCTTTCCCAGGATGAGTGTCGATGTATTCACCACCAGGCCACCTGCTACCTCATTATCGGTGATATCTTATATCGATGAGGGGTCGACACCATACTTCATCGATGTTTGACCATCGACGAAGCCGATAGAGTCTTGAATGATTGCCACAAGGGTGCTTGCGGAGGCCACCTCTTAACGATGTCCCCTACCCAAAAAATCATTCGAGTAGGTTACTTCTAGACCAAATTATTTCACGACTGTATCCATGCCATGAAACGCTGTGACAAATGCCAGCTTTATGCCCACAAAGCCCGAGCGCCACCCAATCATCACCACCGGCCCCTTTTGCAAATGGGGCATTGAATTCATGACTTGTAACCCTCCATCCAGCAATGGACACAAGTACATTATCATGGCAGTCGATTACTTCACCAAGTGGGAAGAAGATATGCCCACATTCAACAACACCGCTAACATTGGAGCACATTTTTTCTTTAATCACATCATCTCCCTCTTTGGGATCCCACTACATTTAGTCTCGGATCAGGGGAAACAATTCGAGAATGAGATTTTCATCGAACTCTCCTCCAGGTTAGTATTATTCTATGATTTTTCCTCCCCATAATACCCAGTCCAACGGACATGTAGAGGTAGTCAACAAGGTCCTCAAAACCATGTTACAGTGCATGGTTAACAAACATAAGACCAATTGGCATCATATGTTGTTTTCCCCACTATGGGATTATCACACAACATTTAAAACTGCCACTGGCTTTACACCATTTCATCTTTTCCATGGGGTTGAGGCCACTCTCCCCATCGAGTGCGAAATTCCCACCTTACACACCACTATTGAGCTATTACCCGACACTGCTCCAATGGAGTAGTTTTTGTTGAACTTAGAATCTTTGGATGAATATCGTTGATCTTCATTACAAAACAATGAAGTAGCCAAAAAATGATCGAAGGCCACCTTCGATTGACATGTCAACCTTCACTCATTCAACGAAGGCGACCTCATCCTTGCTTACGATATCACTCACGATACCCTCGGCCATGGAAAATTCGATTCATTATGCCATGGACCTTACATTATCCAACATTTCCTCACTAAAGGCGCATACATCCTAGCCTCTCCTGAATACCACCCTCTCAAAGAACCTGTCAACAGGTTGTACTTAAATAAATTTTATGCCTGAGCGTAGCCCTTCTACACTACGCTTTTTCTTTTTTGTACACATTTCGTAGATTTTTTAGTATTCTTCCTTCCCCTCCATGCCTTACATCTAATACATAATTTTTGTTATTGACATATGCCTCCTCCATTGGCCTACCACATCAGTTATGCCAACGGAGCTAGCCGATGGGCACAAAATCTCACTTCGGTTGCTTGGGCCCTCTATACCCCCTCACGTGAATTTCTCCTCTAGTGGCATATGTTTGGGCTCAACAACCAACAACCAATCCGAATACATAGACATCATTGGCCTCCTTGTTGAAGCTAATCAATGCCATATTCATTACCTTAACATCTTACTCGATTCTCAGCTCGTGGTCCTTCAACTCAACAATGTGTATCGTTTCTGCGATCCTTGCCTCTTCCTCAAATACCTACAAGTTAAACTTTTATATCGACATTTTGATTCAATCACATTTACACATATTCCATGACAATTCAATCAAATAGTAGATAATATGGCTAACCTAGTGTTGGATTGGCGTTTATGACATCAAGACATACATATATCATCAAGAGTATGTCACAACATATAAATTAGACACCATAAAATACATCAAAATCATCATCACATGTGAACATCATATAGACCACCTCATATGTCATCAATGTTTACAAAAAATAGTACAACATGTCCAACATATGTAGGAAGGTAAACCACCTCACCCCTATAACTACAAAATCGGTGTCACAACACCATATACAAAATGGGATTGCAAGCCTATATAAATACAAAAATAATATACAGAGGTACTCATGGTGCCTCTAGAGCGCCACCACCTAGTCCTCTCTCTGGAGGAGGTACCCCACTATCTAGGGGTCCCTTAGGCCTTGGGGGCAGCCGGTTAGTCATCGTCGCCCCCGCTACAGATTCTCTGCAGATCAGGGTCTGTGACTCCGTCGGAAGGCCCAAACACTGCTCCAAGACTCCCTCATCCTAGATACACTTCCACATGCCCTCAGGCACTGTCTATAGTACCACCTCCAATTGATGGCGAAAATCCTCGAACTCTCCCCTGACCCTCACCGGAGGAGCATGTGAAGGCCCTGCATTAGTGCCATCAAATCGGTGTCTCTTTCCTTCTCTCTCATCATCGGTCGGAATCACACCAACCTCGTCCCGCCACCATCTCTCCCCCACTCGTGGCTCTCCCCGCAGTGGTCTCACAAGCCCCTAATGCACTGGCACTCTAACCAACTCTATCTCTCATCCACAAGGTCCCACATATGCACACAAAACAACCAACTGATAGCATTAGCATCCACATAAAACATATTCTATACTATCTAAAAACAAAACATCACATACATCAACATACCTCTATGATTGAAAACCTCTCCAGGGGGTAGCACCATCTCTGTGTCCTCCCGAAAATCAACCCCACTATATGGGAACTGGAGTGTAATTTATGGCATCTGACACCACACTTGTGTAGCCTTGACTGTAAAGTAATGGCCACCCTCCCCACCCCCATGTTGAACTAATATCATCACCCACCACCTCAATCACGGCTCTCACACACCCAACACGTCCAACAAAACTCTCAGGTGAAACATGGGCACCCTCTCCAAAAATGAAGCTACCAAGATGGACCCAAAGGAGAACTCCCCTGAGTCAGCAACTCGAGACTTGTTGAGCTGCCCCACCATATTGGCATGTAACATCAAACCCCAGGTAAAATTCTCACCACTCAGTTCCCTCTGCATGATCCTCAGTTGACCACCACTGATCCTCTGAGTAGAGAGAAACCCATACACTCTCACAATCATCAATGCAATGCAGCAATGCACAAGGGCATCCATCGCCCCGATCCACACCACTAATCCCAACATGAAGTCCTCTCTGGAACAATATGTCTGGGCTAGGTCAACCAACTATCCATCCCTGGGTAACACGGGCTCAAGATGTAGCGGGACTCCCTGAAAAGGGAACCCAGTCAAAAAATACACATCCTTTGTCACAGAGAATGCGAGCTTCTCACCTCTCACAATGGTGGGACAAGAAAAGTATTCCTTTTCTATTAATCTTCACAAGAGTAAACTTACAATATGTGGTCAGCACTGCTCCTCAAAACTGGTCTTGGGCTCCTCTTCAACTATCCTCCAATTGATTTTATTTATACTTCTCTTTGCACAAGGATGGATAAAGTTTGGGACAAGGGGAATGCTCAATTGGGTATAGTCTCTTTACTATGATTTTCCTCCTTTCAAATGGGACCCTTACCCCTTCTTTTATAGGCTTTAAGGAGCTAGGTATTTGGTCGAATGACCGGCCATGCATGGTCGAAAGGTTTAGTTAAATTACCCAAAGTTGTGTGTTTTGTCAGCAATTTCCTTTTTTTGTGATTTTGTAGGTACACGTGGGATGTAGTAAGGCAGCTAGAGTGTACACTCATGCAGTAGTGGAGTAGGGCGCATGGGCCTTTAAAAAGGGTGTTTTTAAGAAGAATTGTTCAGTATTGGCTTGGAAAAGAAGGCATATGGTATGGCCTGATGTCAGGTAAGTATGTTTGGTGCAAATTAGGGTTATAACACACACACAGGTGCACATTCAAGTGTGCATATTTGCTACACAGTTGTGCACACATGCACAACTGTCAGGAACATAGCCGCGCACAAATGCGCAGTTGTGCTTCAAACAGGCGTACATCCAATGCGTGCCTATTTTCCCCCTTCAAGCACCCCCGTGAATGGATTTCCCACTTACAGTCACACACTCATGCACGTGATTCCTTCGATCACTCGTGCACTCGGGGGCCCACACTCACAAAGTCCCTCTGTACGACCATCCATACGAACCTGCCCAAAAAGAAATCCTAATTAGTATGCAGGAGGCTATGACCACTAACCTGACACTCGTTGATCCTGAATCGGCTGGCTCGATCTCCTGGAATCTCCAAGTATCCTTTGAAACCTATCTTCCACTCACTAAGACAATAGGTACAAATGAGGTGGCATTGTGGGCCCTACAACTATATATAGTTCCCTTTTCCAAACTTCTAGGATCAATTACAGGAGCTCTGGTTGTCCATTTTCCAATCCATCTTTACCACAGGATTAGGATCCCTCCCCCTACTCAGTCAAATCCCCTAGGTTACCATCCATCCTCGGCCTTGGAGGACGCATTTTTATCACATCCTGCCCAAGTACGCATGCTCATATTCACAATTCTTGAATAATTGTTATATGTTCTTTATCTTCAGATATTTTTCACGTCAGCTATTCGATTTTTTATGTCTACAGGTACTTGTTCATCATGCATCAACATATCCCCTTCAAGTATATGATCAACACTAGAATGTAATCATTCCCTCTAAATATCAATTGCATCTCCCAGTCACACCCTCCAACATTTGCCTCTAAGATTTCCCCCATTCGGATCTACAGTACTCACACCTCCATTGCATTTCAGTACTGTCAACTGGTATCACTCTCTCCTACATGATTTGTCCCAATTATAGTCCCCTTTTTCACTTTGACACTCATGCTATTTTCATCCCCTAGGGCAGGGAGTCCCAATAGTCTTACGCATGTTCAAGAATCAACCCCATACTCCTTCTCCTCATTTTTTCTAGATTTCCCAATGGACTCCCACGATATCTCATCATGGTTTCACTTTGACTGCACCACCACAGTATCATGAACCTTCCATTCTCCACAATCAGGTTTCCCATCTGCAACTACCACTCCATTCAGTTACCTCATACAGAAACTCACCTATGGGGTGCCCACCCCCCACCAATTTATGGCCAATCCATATTTCACTGGGGAACCTGTCTTTGTCTCTGCACACTTATCCCAAATTATTCTTTATTCATTTGGTAATTGTAAAAATCCTTTTGTACCTATTGTTCTAGAGTCTATACTTAAGGCTTAGAAGTACAGTGTCTAGGCATCCGAAAGTGAGTAAGGGGTAGAGAAGGAAGAAATGTCAACCTTCGGCAAGGGAATCTAGGGTTGATTTCTAGGTTGTCGTCTATCTTCCAACTGTTCCTGGATGTTTATGTCCCTTTCAATTGCTACCCACGAACGTTCCAGTTCGAACCGGGTAGTGGTTGTTTTAAGAATAGTATCAAAACGATTCAAGGCAATATGTGTTTAATCTGATAGTCTGGGTTAAATATTCAGTTGTCTTGTCACAGGGACAGTCATAGAGGAACAAAATAATAAGAAAATCTCAAAGAAACTTTTTAGATGTTGTCTCAATTTCGGTTGTATAAAGGAGAGTTTACAGCTCTGGTAGTGAAAACAGAGTGCAAACCAAAGGCCCTTTCCCATAACTGAGTTATATTTTAATAAATGTGTGTGAGGTGTAAGAAAACATTAAGATGTCTAGCGTGTAAGGCTCTTATCAAGGGAGAATCTCACTTATAAAAAAAATAAGAAAAAGATAAAGAAATAAACCGATGAAGCATAAAATATATATAGAAATCTAAAATGTTCACTGGTCTTATACCTGCTGATAGCTGGTACAAAGGAAAAATGGTAAACAATATAGAAAACTAAAATTTATTCACTATAGTAGAGGTTGTACTAAATTATAGCGAAGAATTCATCAGATACATATATGAAATGAAATTAGATATGAAATACAAGAAAACAAACTCATAACACAGTCATGATGGAATCAAGAATCTTTGGATTTTCTTTATATTAACTCTCGAGGGAGGAAAATCTCTATTACAATCGACCCAAAAAGGTCCAGCCTCTTGTTCTTTCCTTCTATTGTATATTTATACAGATTTACATATGATGGAATCTCAATCGTTCCAGGATTTTCAGTTACAACATGAAGGAGATCAATCATTTCATTTCTTTATCCTATGTCTTTATTTGGTACCAGAAGCCTGCCTTCTCGCATGCTCGGTACAAGTGACACAATTTTCCACCAACTGAGATATCAACCTTGAAGGTTCCGCTTGACAATTGGCCTAAAAAATGTAACAATCTCTGACTAATTGCGACAACCTTTCTTCCATCTGTCGTTCTAGGGTGTCAATAGTGCACAATTGCACACTTGGTTTAATCATACATTTATCTATTTGAACTATGTATGCCATAGTTACTTGTGATATTTCGGCCGAACCTCTTTCTTCTTTTTCATTTATATCAAGCAAGAGTTTCTCCATATCCATTTGGCTCAACGTCTCAGCATTACTCTCGCTATTAATGCCTAACAGATTTCCATATATGGAACCAAAAGCCTCTTCACAGGATTTCCTTACCTTCTTGGCTTGCAATTTGCCTTCTGATATGTTGTGTTCCCATTCTTTCAACAAAATATTACATCGGGTCTGTTCCAAAATGGAAAACTTAGAACTTTTTCCCAATTCTCTATTTGTTGTAGCTATTACAACCTCTTGAAATGTGACCCGAGCTGCTCCAGCTTCTCTCTGACTGACAGATAAGTTTTCTGATACTTGATCAATAAGCAAACAACAGATAAGTTTTCTGATACTTGATCAATAAGCAAACAATTGTCCCAAATCATCTCTATCTTTGCAAGTAAACTTCGTTGGGCTGCAAAAACCCTGCTTCGAATCTCCATAGCCTGGGACTGGAATATCCCGATATTTATAACTTGGCTTTAGGTGAACTCTAATCTAACCTGTAGCTTCTCAATCAAGTCTTTTTGTTGGCCCACTTGTATCTGACTGGTCTGAGCTACCGGCTCTGCTTGTTCGAGTTTAGCTTTGAGCAGCTCAATTTCCTTTTTGTCAGCCATTCTTTCTTGTTCTATTCCTGCACTTGCCTGGTCCTTGGCAGCCTCCTCTGTTGTGGCTAGTTTATCTTCTAAGGTTTTGATGAGGCGATTTTTTCTCTTCAGCTGATTTTTCAAAACCCTGATTGAAAATTAGTTTGTCGTAGCATACACCCCTAATGTCCCGGCTATTTCTGTAGCAAACTCTTCTTTCTTCTTATCTTTCCCATCGGTCAACACCTTGAACTTATTGGCTGTTGAGCCCTCTTCTTGATAGAATTCTCTTTTTACCACAGCTTTTCTCTTTTTATCAAAAAAGAACTCATTTGGCGAAATCTCTTCCATCCTTACAGGTCTCAATTCTTCGTTGAAAATCCACCCTGTGTCTATGTTCCCTTGAGTTGACTGTAAGGGAGTAATGGAGGTGATGGTATCTTTGATTTTCTTAGCTAACTGGCCTGGAGTGGTAACTAGAGTTTGCTTCTTCAGCGGATCGAGAGTTTTTATTTCCAGTTTCAGACTCTTAGTTTTCTCCTCCCCGTCCTAGTGTTCTTCTTTTCTGGATGCTGAATCTTTTGAGCCTTCGGCTCCTTTTTGCTGCACCTCTACTGTTATTGGATTTTCACCCCGCAATACTGGGGGAAGACAACTCCGCCGATGTTCTTGGAATTTCAAAACATCATCCCTTTCTTCAGGAGCCAAGGCTTATATCCAAGCCAAAACCTCAGCATAAGATCTCGTGCCTCAGAAAATGTCATCCGAGGGAAAATTTTCATGCTCAAACCTTTCAAGCCCAAAATTGGCTAAGTGGTTACTTACGACCCTATGTGGATCGTACTTCTTGAATTCAACATGAACCAATTTTAGGTCTTCCAGGGCTGCAGCCTCAGCTTTAGCATGCCTGAAATCTAACAAAGATTAAGAATGTAGATGAATAGGAAAAGGTGGCCATACCTTCTTAGAATATCCCTTAAGCTCCTTTCTTACGCCACCGATTACGGTTTTTCTAGCAACCTCACGGCATGCCAACCTATCTGGTATGAATAATGGTAAGGCATTCAGAGGAACAGAAGCGCTGAAAACCCTGAGATATGAAAAGTCAGCTTCCACGTACCAGTCGGTTATACTGCTCAGATTTACAGCGATACTATCTGATATCCTGGGTGGCGGGTGGCTGAAGATAGTGACATGCAGTGATACCATCACCCAGTTAAATATTTCATACACAAAATCTGAGGCTTTGTCTTCCCACAACTTTGAATGGTAGACATGGATGGCCTCAGCCTCCGATGGAGTCTAGCTCCAACTCATCAAGGGAAAAGGTGTCAGAAAACATACGGCGTCCATGATATATGCGGACATAAAGAATGAAGCAATATTTACGCTCTCCCTCTGCGCTCGATACTTTGTAACTCGACTAGTCAAACTATCAAACATTAGTTTATCCAAGTTGAAGGAACAACCTTCGACGACTGTGTGAATTAGAGGCAGCCACTGAAGAAAAAAATGTGTGGTGTCTTCTCTCCCATATAATCTGTAGGTCATCATAACGATATATTTGAACTGTGGTTTCAGAGAAGCTATTGAATATATACCATTACTATCTGCCTTTAACTTCATGGGGTGTGAAACCCAATCTTTGATTAAACCAGACATAGTCTTGTCATATTGCACACATTCCTTCTGTTTAAAATTCTCCAGGAATTCGGCATTGTAAACAAAGTCCGACACGTACATAGCCTGCAATTGTTCAGGTATGAAATTCCTAATGGTGACCCTCTGCTCGTTGATGATGGTTCTAGTTGGTATATCTACATGGTCTAATGCCCACTGGACCATATCATAATAAGGAACCAGACGTGGCCTAGCCGCCACTTTATGCATTTGAGCCTGGACAACGATCTTATACTTGGTGATCAGGTCATATTTTTCATTTCCACTAGAATCATCCGAAACATCTACCAATTCAGACTGTAGAACCTCTGAAATATGTGACCAGGTCCTGATACAGTCGAAACTTCAAGGTGAAGTATCATAAATGTTGTTTGAACCTTGTCTTGAAACCTCAACAGTGGCTTTAGACGCTTTTCTCCGGGCCATGGCAGGGGATTCTACTTTAGCTCTCCTGAGATAAAAATATATATACATACAGAAATTAGTTCACTCGCGGAAGTTGGCTCTGCGTAGAATAGAAATGAAATTTGAAACAACAAACAAAAAATCCATGTCTTCGACTATTTAAAACTAGGTCATCCTTAGGGACAGAACGGTCAAATCATTCTTAAATATAAATTTAGCAATAAAAACCAAACCCTTACTTGTCAATTCACCTCATTTCCAATTAATGTCATAAATTTTGACAGTTCGTAATGCAAGTTGGCGCAAAGAAAGTTTAAAATCGCCTTGGAGATTGTGCATATTAATTTTCGTATTAAAACAATGAAAATGTTGGCTTAGATTCATTAATCAGTCCTTTTTAAATGTTAATTAATATTTTGGCACTTGCCTCATCGGGAGTTTTCACTTTAACCCTTTACACCTCCAAAACCCGAGATTGCGACAATTAGCTTTGATTAATACAAAACGTAACCAAGATTAAGTGTTTAATTAATTACGTTTTTATTTATATCACGACTTTGTGACTCGGAGCTTCGAAGGTATAGCTTCCAGGAGACTCATATGCCGAGTTGTAAAATCACGAGATCGCGATGATATGATTTAATTAAATTGGAGGATAAAACTGAATTAATTGTTTAATTAATTACGTTTCTATTTTTATCGCGACTTCGTGACTCGGGGCTTTGAAGGTGTATCTTTTGAGGGAAAGCATGTCAAGTTTCGAATTCTCGACTGAGCTTAACCACAGATAAAAATTTTACCTTTGACATTAACCTCGACGATACCTTTCCAACGAGCTATCATACGCCTAAAACGGAGATCGTATGCAAAAGTTACGGCCCCGGGAAGTTTATGTACTAACTTACCCAAACGGGGCCCACATGACTTTTGGCGCTTCATCTCCTAGGGTTAGGTTTTTGGATGTCTAGGAATTTTGGCATTCTCATTTATTGTAAAAGAGCCTTTAGAGCCTCATTGTAATCATCTTCTTGTGAATGCGAGTAGTCGTCACATCTCTTCTCAGAGATAAGTTGCCACCATTCTAGTGAGTCTTTCACTCTGTATTTTTACAGTCTTTGTACATTTCTCTGATTAATAGAAATCGTATATTACTATATATCTATGTTTATGGTTGCATCTCCGATAAATTTATGTTATATTATTGAATATCTGCAATATCTCTGTGCATTTCTTTATTATATCTCCGCTCTCATTTCGTGCCGAAAATAATCTGGATCAGTGGTATCAGAGCAGGTTGCTCTTGATCGTTTTTTTCAGTGCATGTCCCTGACGAGGTCCGAGTATAGCAAGTTGGGTCTCGAGATTGTCTCTCTTGAATACAATCTCTCTCACACACCCAAGAAACCCTCAATGGAAGAAGAAAATAAAAACGACGGAGCAGACGATCCTATCAATCTGTTGCTTGAGCAAGCTCTCACGCGATAGAGGGATGAAATGATGGAGAATTTTTCCCACATCCTTCAATGCCTACCGATAGCATCAGGTGCATATTCATCAAGCGGCCACTTTGGAGGCACCTCGCCTTTCAAGGTACAAGTTAATTTTGATATTCCTGTATTTGAAGGACAGATAGATGCAGATGCCCTAGAAAAATGGTTAACTCTGCTAGAAGGTTATTTCTCTGTTCACAATTTTTCTGACAAAGAAAAGATCACCTTTGCACTCCTCAAAGCTCTCCCTCATGTCAAACATTGGTGGGAAACTTACTAGGAGCAAAGTTCCACAGAGGATTATGGAATATATGGGGTCGATCCCACCTGGGATTTTTTCGTGGATGTGGTAAAAGAACAGTATTACCCTGTTGGCAACTATGAGGACCAGTACATGAGATGGACCACACTACGGCAAGAGAGGGGCCAAGCAGTTTTGGAGTTCAACAATACCTTCCATACCTTACACACCAAGCTGGGTATCAAAGACTCCGAGTGACATTTGGTTCTGAAATACCGTGGGGCTCTACACAGATACATCCAAACTAAAATGGATTTTCTGGACATCTCATCACTCGGTGCTGCTTATCGATATGCTATTAAAATTGAGCAGAAATTTAAGCACCAGAACAAATGGGAATTTGGGTCTGCAAATCAGCAACAATGAAAGTATGACAAAGACAACCCGAACAAACAGTCTCTCAAAAACCAGTCCAAGACACAGGAAAAGAAGGGTCACGGGAAGACAAAGAAGGACACTGGAAAATGGTGCGAGTTCCAAAAAATCCCTTGGCACAACACCAATGAATGTCGCTCAAAAAAATCATTGGTGGCCGAGGTCAAAGACAAGGAGACAAACCTTGATTCAGAATCTAATTCTGAAAATCATGGTAAAAGACAGATCATCGACACAGACCCCACTGTTATTGTCGTGACCGCAACAATTCAACCAGAAGAACCAACAGATCCTGAAGAAGGGGAGCACCTTTTTCATTCACAGATGTGGGTGAAGGGGACCCCACTGCATTTTATTGCTGATAGCAGAAGCCAGAAGAACCTCATCTCAGCAGAGGTCATCAAACAGTTGGGATTTTTGACAACACCACACCCTCAGCCATACAACATTGGGTGGCTTCGCCAAGGACGAGATCTCTGTGTCAGCCAATAGTGTCGATTATCATACTGCATCCAACCCTTCAAGGATGAGGTATTATGTGATGTTGCCCCACTCGATGTATGTGATGTGCTCTTGGGCCAACCATATATGTGGAGACGCCATGTTGTTTATGAGTCTCGACCCCATAGTGTCATTGTTACTTTGGGGGGTCATCTCTACAGAATACCAGAGGTAGTTCTGACTACTGTTCAACCTAAAAAGTGTCGCAAGGTAGTATCTCATACTGCAAAATTCAGCTTCTTCACAATCTGTTCAAAAGGAGAACAAAAGGACACTGCAACCACTACAGCCTTGCCCCAAGCACCTTCTATCCAACAAAAGC
>ML778119.1:835587-859407 GCA_009831015.1 Picea engelmannii | reverse complement strand
GAATCTGATAGCTCATTCTCCATCCTTGTACATCAGGGAACATGACCCAAGTGTTATATTTCGGCCAGGTGTCCTACAAGTATACAAACCACGGAGCTTTTACGGGATTTGGTCAAATCCTGTAATTTCTGGTAAATTTCCAATTTTAATACTAAAATTTAGAAAATTCAATTCTTAAGCTAAAGAATGACAAATATACCTTACATAGGTTTTTTCATGGAAAATGTGGAATGAAATGAAGGTAAAATGGATTATGGAAGTACAAAAATGGACTCAACAATATCCTCCGGGAAGATGATAATTACCTTGTGTGAAGCATTCCTAGTAGGGGCAGATTCTATCAACTTGGTGAAATAGTTTGTTGCAGTCAGGATCCATCTGTGTTGGCCACTTGAGGGAGGATGGATTTCTCCAATGAAGTTTAACCCCCACTGCTAAAAGGGTGTTGAAGCTACTATAGGCTTTAGTGGCAGAGATTTGAGCTGTTGCTTTCCTAAGAACTTTTGGAATTTGATGCAAGCTCTGATTTTTCTGCAGACACCAATGAATAAAGTGAGCCAGTAATACCCAACCCTGAGGATTTTTTGGGCCTTGTTCTTCTAGAAATGATTCCCTCCACAAAGGCCGCTATGGAAATCAAACATAACTTTTTGGGTTTCCTGTGGGTTCAGACACCTCAACAACACCCCTAGAGGGTCTCTCCAGTACAAGACACGGTCAATAAGGAAATATCTAACCACCTTGAGCTTTAAATATCTTGCCTTTCCTTTTCCCATTACATCAGGAGGATTCAATTCTTGTAGAAAGTACAAAATGTCTCCATACCAGGTGCATTCTGCCAGTGATAAGCCACCCTGAGAGCTCTTGTTGGACGACTCAGCTTGCTCATTTTCTGAGAAAGCATTGATGAAGCTAACCCCCAAGGCATTGCAATTGGATTCATCTAGCAGCTTGGATAAACCCTGCCCCTTTATCAACTTGGTGGGATTAATCTCCAGGTCAAACTCCAGGATCTTGGCAATCCATTTACCTCTTCTCCCATCTATGTCAGGTTGTATAAGGATGTCCTTCACAGAGGCTGAAGGAACATATGTAGTCACTTTTGAGTGAAATACATAGACTCTGAAAGCTTTGAGATCTTTCACCAAGGCATAGGCCTGCTTCTCCATGATCTCATACTAGATTTCCACATCTCTCAATGCTTTTCTAAAGAACGAAATGGGTTGCTCTCGCCCTTCCTCATTTTTCTTCAATAAGGCCATTGCTACTGTAACAAAAGAAACAAAAGAAAAATCAGGAAATCCTTGAAATAATCATGTCTAATCAGCACAGGTGCCTCAGTCAATGCCTTCTTTATTTGGATAAAATATTCCCCGTGTTCAACAGTCCATTTTACTTCATTTCCTTTCCTGAGAATGGTTGTGATGTGTTTCACCACCTCAACAAAATTTGAGACGAACCTCCTCAGAAAGTTGATCTTCCCTAAAAAAGCCTGAACTTCCTTTCTAGACCTGGGAAGTGACAATGTCTAAATTGCCTCTACCCTATTGGGATCAATCCTTACTCCTTCTGCTGATACTATATGGCCTAACAGCTTCCCCTCGTTCATAGCAAACAAAGATTTCTTGGAATTTAAGGATAGGCCAAACCTTCGACACTTCAAGAAAACTTTCCTCAGGTAACATCAGTGCTATTTGTCAGACTTGGAGAACACTATGATGTCATCCAAATAGATCACCACAAACTGATCTTTCTCCCCTATGAAGGCTATATCCATGGCTCGCTGAAATGTTGCTCCTACATTCATCAATCCAAAAGGCATTTTGGCATACATGAATGTCCCCCAAGGAGTGGTGAAGGTTGTTTTTTCTCTGTCTTCAGGCATGACTGATATCTGATTATAGCCAGAAAAACCATCAATCATGGATATCCTAGATGCTCCAGTTACCTTCTGCAATATGTGTTGCATGTTGGGCAAGGGATAGTTGTCTTTCTTTGATATTCTGTTCAAGTTCCTAAAATCAACACAGAGCCTGATTTTTCCACTTTTCTTCCTCACCAGGACCAAATTGGTGACCCATTTAGAATATCTCAAGGGAACAATGATTTGAGCATCTAACAAATTCTTCACTTCTCTCTCCATGACAGGCATCAACATGGGATTTATCTGTGTCAGCTTCTTCCTGAATGGCTTAGCCTCTTCCTTCAGTGGGATCTTGTGTTCAATGACAGATGTGTCATATGTCTTGAGATCTTCATAGGTCCATGTAAACACATCAGCGAATTATTTCAATAACTCAGTATATTTCGCCCTCTGCTCTTTGGTTAGGCTGCTTGACAATTTGACAAACTTAGGCTCCTCCTTTGTGCCAATGTTGCACTCAGTTGTATCAAGATATTCTATTGAAATTGTACCCTTTACTGCCACATCGTACCCATCGAACAGTATTTCTAAAGGGACTAGTCCCTTCGGAATGTGATTGTTGGGCAACTGAACAATATGGTGATTAACAATTTTATTTAAAAATACCTCAAGGTGAGGGTAACCTTCAGGATCAGGGTCCTGATCAATGTGCAATGCAAAAAATTCATCGACGGACTAAACAAATTTTTCGATTTCAAGATCATCTTTGAATACCTTCCAATGCTTAACATTGTCTGGGATGGATGGCCTATACCTTACCTCGATCCCATATTTGATCTTCGGTGGCAGAGGGATCCTAAACAGAATAGCTAAGACAGCTAAGGAATTGGCCGAAGTATTCTCCTCTCTTGGAATAAAAGAAATGTTGAAAGCTGAGAAGAAATTATCAATCAGGTCCCATACCTCATTTATTTAACTTTTGAGACGAGGATGCTTGGCCCGATAAGAATTCCTGACTTGTTGGATTATCAATTCAGCATCTTCGAACACTTCTATCTCCCTTATTCCCATTTCTTTTGCAACCCTCATACCCAGAACAAGAGCTTCATATTCTGCCACATTGTTGGTGGTTTCAAATTCCATCTTGTATGAAAAAGATATGGTTTCCTGACACGGTGACACAAAAACCACTCCAGCGCCAGCCCCTACCGTGGAAGAAGCTCTATCAAAGAACATCTTCCAAACAAAGGTGGTTGGAGGAGGTATATTATAATTAAAAATGGGTTACTTTCTGATCTATAAAGGGGCCTCAAGAGTCTCAGTGATCTGCAATAAACTAGACCCCAAATCAGTGTCAAGCGCAAAGATGGGATGATTGGTGGGGTTTTCTTCATCACTAACAATATAGGCTAGTTGGGCTTCTCTGTACAACCTCCTATGTTCCCCTCCAAATACTGGAATGGTGGCATATGTAAGATCCATCTGTAATGTTCCTCCAATTCTTTTAATCCAAGATCTTGACAACAGCATGCCAAACTTGGGGGGAACATCAGCTACCACAATGTCCATGACCACACTCTTCATTGGCAGTTGAAATAAAGAGACCACCAAGTCTTTGATGACTCCAAGACATTACACCCTCCTTGAATCAAAAGAGTACAAATCATGATAATCCTTTGTCACTTCCAGTCCCAATTCTTCCATGACTATTTTGGGCATAAGGTTGTGGGAAGCTCCTATCTCCATGAGGCAATTATGCAGCACTTTATCATGTATGTTCAGGGATGTGTAGAAGGGAGAGGATGAGTCATCTTTGTATTTTACCATGGGACCTAGGATGACTGTTGGATTTTCATCTTGAAGGTTCACTGAGTCAGAGGAAGGCTGGGGGGATTCAGATTGTAGCAGTTTGGAGAGGGACCTTTTGAAATCTTCATTTTTAACTAGCTCTGAGAGGGGGACGGGAATTCTGATCTTTTGAATTTCATTCTCAAAAATAAAGGAGCAAATAGGCTTTGGAGCTTCCCTTACCTCAGAGATAGGTTCTTTGGCTACTGGCGAAGTGTTTTGAGCTTTCTTTTCTTTAGTAGTGGTTGTTGTAGACTTAGCAGCCATTTCTGCTATGAGGGGCTGATCTTGGTTGTCAAAATTTCCTTCTTTCTTCTTTGACCTGAGAGGGTATCTATTAGGGGTGTTGTTAGCCTTTTCTCCTTTACCTAACTCATTGATTTGAATGTTCATAAGGGATTCTTCATATGTAGACTGAGTCAAATAGGGAAAAGAGGAAGTTTCTTCAATACAATGGATTTCAGGGTCGAGCTCATCTATCTCCTCTCCTTCCTCATGAGAAACTAGGTTATTTTGGAGAGGGGTTTGAATCCTTTGATCTTCCCTATATTTGCCCCTTTGTTCCCTTGGGAAATCCTATGGCACATTGTTATTAGGCCTCCTGAAACCTCTATTATCAGCATTTTGGATATTTTTGTACATGGGCTTCCCTTCTAACTCCCACCTTTCCATCCTAGTCGAAAGCTATTTTAGCATTCTAGTTACCTTGTCTGGCTGAATGGGAGGAGGGGGGGAATTAGATTGGGAGGCTTCATGTCTTTTCCTAGATATGTCTCTATCGGCCTTATCCCTGAGTCGGTCAATAGCCAGTATGTTAGATTCTATTTCCACAGCTGCATCCTGCATGTAAGACAGAGTAGTGGCTCTTCTTTCCCTCAACAGAAGGCAGAAATCAAGATCAAAAGTGATAGTGTAAGTGATCTTAGCAGAGGCTTCTGAGGGATTTATCTCAACGGGGATTTTATTATACATTTTATTGAATCTCTTGGAGAAGTCAGAGACAGAATCTCCTTGTTTTCTCTTCAAGGACCCAAACTCTGTCATGTAATACATGAAGTCTTTTTTTCCCCCCATTGTCTCAGAAAGGCATTATCCAAAGCCTCAATCCCATCTATAGATCCAGGGGGCAGGGCTCTAAACCATTCCCTAGCTTCGCCTTCAAGGCTATGGACAAAAATCCTTATCCATACATCTGCATGCATGATAACATGATCATCTGTGAAGTTGTAAAAGGCTTCAAGGTGTTCTTCTGCAGCTATGTCCCCCTCGCCTGTAAACTTGGGCAGCTACATAAGGTATCCATCTGATGGGAGGGCATTGAGAGGTTTAGGTAACACAAGGGGAGCATACCTAGCAGCTATAATAGCCTCCATTATGATCATGGGGGGATTTCCTCCTACCATAGGAATATTAGGTGGAGGAGAAATCGGAGGAGAAGGAGCTCAAACAGGGAATACTAGGAATGAGCTTCTAGGTGGAAAGGGAAACAACGGGGGATTTAGAGAGAAGACTAAAGGGCTTGAGTTAACAGATGCTTCTCTCTGTGCAGTAGAAACAATAGTAATAAGAGGAGGGGTGGTGAAATCTTCTATGGTCTAGGGTCTACGCCAAGGTACAACTTCAGGGGAGAGGGGAGTGACAAGGATTTATCCTTCCAATCTCAGACCAGGAGGGGAAAAATCAGCAGGAACACTCCCAAAATTCAAGAAATGGGAAACTTCAGAAACGGGTCTGCTAGGAATCTGAGAAGAAGAAAATGGATTTTCTACAGATGGAGGTGGTGAATTACCTAGTTCAGTGGTGGAAGTTTCTCCTTGAGAGGCCTTCCATTTTCTGATAATCACCTCTGGATCAGCTTCAGGTGTAGCTAGAGGCAGTTGTGGATGGGACCACGTGTGTCTACCTCTGGAAGCCACAATTTAAACAGTAGGTTCACCTCAGTGGATTCATCACAATGGAGTCACCAGGTGCACAGTAGCAATCTTCAATGGCTCTGATACCTGATGCAGCTTCAGAATCAGAGGCTCAATGTCATTCAATCCGAGGGAAAATTTTCAACTTTGTCCCCGGCAACGGTGCCAGAAATGTTGGCGACGGAAGTCACTCCTGAATTGCAGCAAGATCAGATCCTGACGCCCATCAGTTTATGTCACGATTTGTAAAAATGGGGTGATCGGATGGAGGTAAACTCAGGACGATATCGCTCACTCAGAAAACTGGGTTGGGATAGCAAGGACATGCGAGATCTTGATCTAACTTAAGCCAGTAAGTAGTATAGTGGTAAGTAAGTGAAAGAAAGAAGGGGAAAAGTCTCATATATAAGATCCTCTCAGACCAGAGAAGCTTCAAAGTAAACCTCAAACGTTGTAGAACTGATACAATCATATAGTTACAACAACACCCGACTGGATCTTCGATGCTCGAGTTATTAAGATTCAGAGGAATGAGGAAAAGAGAAGGTTGGCCGCCATTAAACGAGAAATCTCAAAATATCATTGTATATCCATAGAACTAGAGGCTAAGTTAAGGCTTTACAATCGGGAGCATCACTCTACCATCGATGAAATTACAAAAAATGGCAAGATTGCCTACATATACCCAAGGCCAACAATGGCAGAAAAACAAAGATTTATCATTAAAAACATTACGTCTGCATGTTTACTAGCAGACTGCAGCTGCAGTCTCTGGAAAGTCGTGCGCTTGTGTCAGACGCAATCAAGCTACTAACAATTCTGCAAAAGAATTGACCTATCTCAGGTCCCTTTTCTGGAATTTCCACTTATGGCAGAGACGATGTTTAAACACCACCAACTACCTCAATAATTTCTTCCTTGGGATTGAGAACGGCCTAGCCAACTCTGCACTCTTAGGACATGGAGGTCTTCTCATGTTGCCACCTGGATCGGCTGAATGGCCTAATGAATAAGGTGTGGAAGTCAGTGCGAAGACTAGGGCACATGATTGGAAGTGGTGGGTGGGCGGTGATGCTATGACACCTAATGAGAAGTGCCATGAGGTATGGATAGCACACAGGCGGAAGTGGCATGGAACGCAGGGTACAAGTGGATAAGGAGTAGAGACGACCATACATATGGAGGTGACTGGGAAGCAGCAAGGCAGCGGGCCTAGATGTGGAGGAAGGATGAATTGGAGGATGAGGGGGAGAACACCTGGTAGGAGGTGACAAGTGGAAGCGAGGAAAGGGGAAAGGGATAGGCCAGGATGGCGTTGATTGGAAGACGTATGGCGGAAGCTGGATGGTGGAGGATATTGGAGATGTGACAATGTAGGGTCTATTGGAAGCCGCCAATTTCGGACCTCCCCCCCTTATTAAAGGTAGAATGGAAATTGGTTTCCGGAATCCAACCTTGACCACATATCTGAGTGCCCCAATCCAGGTCGTTGAGAGATGCGCGACCAATTCTGGACCCCCCCCTCCGCTTTAAAGGTAGAATGGTGATGGGTCTTTGGAATCCGATCCTGACCACAGATCTGGGCAGGTGGATTCTAGCCGCCCAAATTTGCTCGTCGCTTATCCAAATGTGCATTCGCACTCCAACTTAGGATAAGTGGATTTTTACTCCACTTCTTGCCATCTTTTCACCAAAGGAGGTCACCCTTTAGGAAAAATACCCCTCTTTCATGTTTAGGTGCTAACAGAAGGGACACTCCACTGGTTGACACCACAATGTATAGACAACTAGTGGGGAGCTTGTTGTATCTCACATACTCCAAAATAGACCTCTCCTATGCATTTGGAATAGTCTCCATGTTCATGCAGGAGCCGCATGAGCTACATTGGAAGTCTGCAAAGTGTATCCTTCGATACATATAGGGCACCATCACCTTTGGGATTCACTATTCAACAAAATCTACATTGGACCTCATTGGGTTCATTAGTTTTGACTGGGCTTGTGATAGCATTGATCGCAAATCCACATATGGTTACTCACTCAGTCTTAGTTATAGGCCTATCTATTGGTCGAGCAAGAAGAAGGTTTCTATTTCTCTATCTTTAGCAGAGGCAGAGTACAGAGGGGTAGTTAACATAACCATTCAGGCTATGTGGCTACAACATTTTCTCAGAGAGTTGGGAATTCAGTTTCATCAGTTGATCGTCATCTGGTGTGACAACCCGAGAACTCTCAAGTTCTGCAGAGATCCAGTTTAGAGGTAGGGGATGAAGTGCATCAAGATCCACATGCACTACATCCGAGAATTAGTACATGAGGGGACCATCGACCTACAGTTCAATCCTTTAGCAAAACAAAATACATACATCTTCACCAAGACCTTCACTAAGAAGAAGTTCCATTCTTTGCATAGTCATCTTCGAGTGAAGGACACAGTTTCCTAGAAAATTCCAGTTCTTATTTTACATACACTGTACTTTAAGGGGGGCAGTTCCCATGCGTTTTTCCTTCTTTCCTCATTTATTTTAGTGTATTTTTTGTATTTGGGTATCTAACATGGCCTCGTTGTCGGGACCCATTCTTTATTTTCACCATAGTGATGTTGGGTGTTGGAGTTACTTCACACACACCTAGGATTTATTTTTCCTAAGGTTTTCCCTATGTTTATTAGTAATTATTCATTCACCTATATTTTAGGGAGAATATTCCTTTAGGATAATATTCTCTTCAGTTCACACTTTAGTTTGAGTAGTTGAGTGGAGTATAGATGCCACATTTGTATTATCACCATGCAGCATTGGGATCATCACCAACTAAAGCACATTTTCCTTTGGATCACCACCATACTAGCGCATTACTCATGATTCCCTGATAACCTCATCACTTCACTATGTTCCATTCAATTAACTGAATACTGATAGACTAGTTAACTCAAACTAGATGGCAGTTGACTCTTGTAACTGCCCGAGAGACTAGACTAGGTGGCAGTTTACTCTCGTAACTACTGGTGTGTGTCAATATCAATCTATACCACCACTATGGAACATTTTCTTCTCCCCCAATTCACATTGGTTGAGTTATATAGAGTATATCATGTGTAAATTATCATTCATTCATTTGGTTAATGAGAATTCTTCCATTCTTTCTCTCTTGCTTCTCTTTTCTTTTATTTTATCTTCAATTGTGTATGTCACTTCCCAGCTAGATCTATTCTATGTAGGTTCAACACATTTACACTTTGGGGCATTGAATCATGGGAGTTTTCAGAGAAACTTAAAACATCATCTCCTAAAGTTAAACCTTTGGAAACATGGTCCCCACCACCCTTTGACTTCATAAAAATCAATTTTGATGGGGGCCTCAAAAGGGACCCATGGCCCCTTAAGTATAGGAGGTTATTTCATAGATGCCTCAGACTTAATCTCAAAGCCTTTTCGAGATCCCTAAGGTTGAATACAAACAATTCATTTGAAAAATAATCTCTATAAGAATTCATTTGTATAGAAATCATAGAGGGACATGATAAGCTTATAGTAGATGGATAGTCTCTTATTATAGTAAATCCTCTTAAAACATTCTAAATGGAACCCCTCTAGAAAATTTGAGCCATTATTGGAGGATCTCTTTAGGTTTGGAAGAAATATCCAATTGCATCTCTCAAATATTTGTGCTCATTCCCCCTCATCTCTAATATAAAATAAATGTTTGGAAAATCATATATCCAATGAAGTGTGTTAATGGCCAATCAAGAGCTAGATATCAAATAGGACAACATGGAATCAAACTACCTCTAGGAGGCTTGTAGCACCATCAACAATGCAGATGGATATACTTTATATAGGGTGTAAGGGATACAAGGAAAGAAGGTGTTGGAAGCTTGTCTCCACATACTACAAGTAGAATCATATTAAAATGTTGTCATATGCACTTTAATGGAGAGAGAAATATTATTTTTATCTATATTGAAAAGAGAAATCATCTTACTTGGATAGGGGAAGAAAGAGAAACAAGATTCCACATTCCATATTCTACATGAGAAATGAAAAAATGTGAAAATACATATAAGGGAAGAACAACTATAAAACTTGGTTCCACACTTGGCATTGGATGTGATGATATGGGAATGTAGGGACTTGTCCATGAGGAGAAATATCAATAAGATTCTCTACATTCTACTTTCCACAGGAAAAAACAAAAATAAGGGAAGAATAACTCGAAAAATAGGCTCTGTATTGGATGCAATAATGTGGGAATGCATGAACTTAACCATGGGGATAAGAAGCAATAAGAAATTTTGCATTCTTCACTCTGCACTCTACATGTAGAATGCATAAATGTAGATATGGAAAAAACAACTTGGAAACGTGGCTCCACACTCTACACCAAATGTAGTGATGTGGTAATATGAGGACTCAACCATGATGAGGGATTTTGGTTGAGGTACAAGTTGGGTACATGGTTGAGACAAGTAGTTGATGAGTTGGCACATACATGAGGTGTATAGTTGATGAGTTGGCACATACATGAGGTGTATAGTTGATGATGTTGGTACATATTGATGAGCCATAGTTGATGAGTACTTGACACATGATTGGTACATACTTGGTACATGGTTGGTTGCACCTGTTTATGGTACAGGTTGATTACAAATTGTTTGGTACAAGTTGGTGCATGGTTGATGCACTTGTTTATGGTACAGATTGATTATAGGTTGAGGTATAGGTTGATGCATGGTTCAGGTTTATTGGTACATGTTTACAATTGTATATCTCACAGTGACAGTGTGACAGTGGTTCCATCATTCTACTTCTACTTCAGGGCGGTTGGACGCGGCAAGGACAGGTGGTTGTATCCACCTTCCAGTTGTAGCCGAAGAACATGGGGGGTTGTAGCCTCCTTCTAGTTGTAGGCAAACAATTGGGGATTTGGAGCTTCCCTCAGGTTGTAGCCTAAGAAACTAGGGGTTTGGATCCTCCTTCCAGTTGCAGCTGGAAAACAAAGGAAGTTGGTGCTTCCAATGAATGTAAGTCTTCAAGACATATAAGATAAAGCATTATGTGGTTTTCTCTCAATTTGGGTTTCTGCATAAAACATTGGTGTACTGTGTATGTGTGTGATTGTTCATTTCTTATTGCTCATTATTGGATAGTAATTCTACATTGATATAACACTTGGATTATTTGGAGAAAAGGGATTATAATTACTCTATTATTGATTCACCCCCCTCTCAGTAATCCAACAATTGGTATTAGAGCAGGTTCCTTCAGAAATTAGTTTAACCACTAAATGGTAGATCATGGAGAGAAACAACTTGTATAAAAATGGAATATCATAGTTTGATGGACAGAAGTATTCTTTCCGGAGCATAAGGATGAATACATATATACAAACATTGGGATTTCAAGTTTCGCATTCAATTGTAGATGGATACACAGCACCACCAGTTCCACCAACAAATGACAAAGTAGTGAAACTTGGTGAGAATAATTCCAAAGCCAAAAATGCACTTTTGAATGATGTCAGTGATATGGTATTCACCAAAGTTGCACATTGTAAATTCGCTAAAGAGATTTGGGACAAGCTTCGAAATATTTATGAAGGAGATACAAACTTCAAAGAAGCAAAGCTTCAAACTTACAAAGGTCAGTTTGAACAACTAAAAATGAAGGAAGATGAAAATATTGCAGCCTACTTCTTACCAGTCTATGAAACAGTGAATGAAATCATAGGATTGGGAGAAGAAATCTAAGAATTTGTAATTGTTCAAAAGGTACTAAGATCTCTTCCTATGATATTCAACCCTAAGATATCAGCACTAGAAGAAAGATCGGATCTAAACTCAATAAGCATGGATGAACTGCATGGAATATTCACAGCATATGAAATGAGAACTGAACAGGAAAATCCAAATGTTAAAGAAGCAGCCTTCAAAGCATCCAAAAGATCAAAGAAAAAGAAACAACAAGAAGAATATAGCAGTAGCAGTGACATATTGGAATATGATGAAGAAATGACCAACTTCGTTAAAAGACTGAACAAGGGAACCAATGATAGGTATAGAGGTAAGCTTCCTTTAATTTTTTTTATTCATGGCAGTAAAAGACTTTGACAAAGAAGACTCTGAAGAAGAATATGAAAAAGCCGAAGGAGTCAAAGAAGAAAATGAAGAGGCAGAATTTGACTATCGAGAAGAATTAATGTGTGCCATAGAAGTTATTAGAAGAGAAAAGAAGAAAAACAAGAAACTACAAGCAGAACTGGGCAAGAAAAAGGACACTCGAGAACTAGAACAAATGATCACAAAATTGAAGGTTCAAATAGAAGAAGATAAAATAATTGAAGAAGCACTCAAAGAACAACTAGAAGAAAAGGACAAGATCATTGGAAACTTGGAAGCAAAGATTGTCACACTAAGAAAGGATATTCAAAAGAAAAATATGCAGAATAGCTCAAAAGTTCTGGATGACATTATCAGCAGTCAAAAATCTCATCTTGACAAGTATGAACTTGGATACAATCAGACAAAAAAGGGATCAAGCTCCAAAAAAACAGAGCAAGAAACATATCCAAAAATCTATGTAGAAACAATCAAAGGGGATAGGAAGATATACAAGGAAGATTACAGGGACACTCCTCCACCAAGAAGATTCAAATTTCAGAATCAATAACAGACAAATAGGCCTCAAGAAGAAGAAGGATTCATAAGAGAACCACCTTTTAGAAGATCTTCAACTCCCAGGTATCAAACTATATTTTTTGGTTTATGTTATGGATGTAATAATTTTGGACATAAAGCTATGAATTGTAGAGATAACAACAGGAACAATAACAACTTTGAGAGTCATACACAAAAGGGTTATTCAAGAAGACCTAGTGAAACACAAAGAAGAAGTTACAACAGGTTTGAATCTTTGAGTATTGAAGTGGAATGTTACAAATGTAACAATTTTGGACATGTGGCCAAAGATTCCAGAATGACAGTCCCTCTTAAAGAACCTCAACAGAATAACAACAGTCACAGACAGGAACCTTAGAAAATGACATGGATAAGAAAGCAAGATCAGTACAGAAATGAAGAATGCACAGTCGCTCTACAATCTAAGCAAAAGAAACACAGTTGGAATGTTGACAGTGGGTGTTCAAAACACATGACAGGTAATAGAGACAAATTTCTTACATTACGAAAGGAAAGAAATGGACCGGTCTCCTTCGGAAATGATAATTCAGCCAAAATCATTGGAGAAGGCACAGTCCAAATTGGGAACAAGAATAAAAATGCACAAAATTTTCTACTGGTAGAATATATGAAACATAATGTTCTAAGTGTGATTCAAATGTGTGACCAAGGTCATAAAGTTACTTTTGATTCACAAAAGTGTGAGATGAGAAGAGAAGGTTCAGGGAAATTGGTCAGTACAGCTGCAAGAACTTCAAACAACATATATGTGTTAAGTTAAATTGGAAATGAAAAGTGTTGTCTAGGAAAGGAAGTTGAAAGTTGGCTATGGCACAGAAGAATGGGTCACATGCATTTTGATAACCTTGTCAAAGTCATCAAAAGAGAAGCTGTCAGAGAAATTCCCCAGATCATGAAACCAACCAACAATTTATGCAAGCATTGTCAACAAGGAAAGCAAACAAAGACCAGGTTCAAATCAAAGGAATATTCAACAACAAGACCACTGGAAATTGTGCATACTAATCTAGTTGGACCAACTACAACAAAGGGCTTAAAAGGTAAGAGATAATTTATGTTATTAGTTGATGATTATACAAGAATGACTGCAATTTGTTTTCTCAAGAACAAGTCAGAAGCTTTTTAAAACTTTAAGATCTACAAGGAAATGGTTGAAAATGAGATGGATTCAAGAATCAAATGCTTGAGATCTGATAATGGAGGAGAGTTCACTTCAAAGGAATTTATGGACTACTGCAGTAGTGATGGAATAAAAATGGAATTCTCTGTTGCTAGGACACCTCAATAGAATGGATTTGTTAAAAGAAAGAACAGGACAGTACAGGAAATGGCTCAAACAATGTTAATGGATTCCAAATTGACAGATATATTTTGGACACAGGCAGTGCATACAGAAGTTCTCATTCAAAACAGAGTAATACTCAGAAACAACACTAATAAAACTCCCTACGAGCTATGGAAAGGAAGACCAACAAATGTGAAGCACTTTAGAGTTTTTGGAAGCAAACACTACATCAAAAGAGAAGATGGTTGAATGGGAAAGTTTGACTCTTGTGTGGACAAAGGAGTACTTGTTGGTTACTCAAGTATAAGGAAATCATACAAGTGTTACAATCTAAGATTAAACAAAGAGCATCAACATAACAATTGATGAAACAGGAAGACTAGAATCAAAGGAAGAAGAAAATAAATCAATGGAACAACTGTTCGGAGAAGAAGCAGAAGATGAAGTAGAAGAGGAATATGAAGAGAATTCGACAGAAACAAAAGAGCAATTTTAGCAAGTATCTCTAAAGACACCTATTTGACAAGTACATAAGAATCATCCCTCAGATTAGATTATTGGAAACAAAGATGCAGGAGTTGATACTAGAAGAAAAATCTGTTCACCAGAACAAACACACCTAGCACTCTTATCTACAATTGAACCAAATTGTTTTGAAGAAGAAAACAAGGATTAATTTTGGAATAAGACCATGAATGAAGAATTGGATCAAATAGAGAAAAATGACACTTGGGAACTGGTTCCAAGACAAAATAATAAGAATGTGATCGGCACAAAGTGGGTCTTCAGGAATAAATTAAATGAATATGGACAAGTTACAAGGAACAAAGCTAGATTGGTATGTAAAGGATATGCACGGATTGAAGGAATCGACTTTGAAGAGACATTTGCACCAGTTGCCATAATGGAAGCAATCAAGTTGCTTTTAGCCTATGCATGCTCCAAAGATGTTAAAGTATATCATATGGACGTAAAATCAGATTTTTTAAATGGGGAACTTGGAGAAGAAGTCTACATTGAACAACCAGAAGGATTTAAGTTGTCAGAGAACACGAACTATGTGTGTAAATTAAAGAAGGCCTTGTATGGTCTAAAACAGGCTCCTAGATCATGGTACTCTAGACTGGATAAGTATCTGTAGCAGGCAGGGTTCAGAAAAGGAAGTGCAGACATCAACCTCTACATCAAGGTAAGTGAAGGTAATATTTTATTAATTGAAGTTTATGTTGATGATATTATTTTTGGTAGTGATGATGACAGGTTAAGCCAGAAATTTGCAAAAGATATACAGAATGAGTTTGAAATGTCATTACTTGGAGAACTATCCTTTTTTTGGGACTTTAGATACGTCAAAGAAACCAAGGAATCTTTATTTCTCAAACCAAGTATATCAGAGAAGTGATAAAGAGGTTCGAAATGGAATATTGCAAACCAGTTATCACTCCCATGCAAACCAGTTGCAAGTTGATTGGTAGCCTACTATATGTGACAGCATCCAGACCAAATGTAATGCAGGAAGTTGGACTGGTGGCATGATTTCAAGTAGCACCAAAGGAGTCGCATGTGTTAGCAGTGAAGAGGATTTTCAGATATCTCAAAGGAACAAAAGAGTTTGGATTATGCTATCCAAAAGGAAAGTATATATCACTTATTGCCTACACAGATGCAGATTGGGTAGGTTGTATTGATGACTGATGAAGCACCAGTGGAGCAGCGTTCTACTTGGGTGAGTGTTTAGTATCATGGTTAAGAAAGAAACAATCATCAGTATCTTTATCTACAGTCAAGGCAGATTATATTGCAGCAGCATCATGTTGTACACAGGTTCTTTGGATGAAACAAACTCTGACATATATACAGGTTGAGTATGATGAGGCCATTCCAATATATTGTGATAATACAAGCGCCATCGGTATCTCAAAGAACCTGGTGATGCACTCCAAAACAAAGCACATTCCAGTCAAGTATCACTTTCTACAGGAGCAGGTTGTAGAAAAGAACATCAGATTTGAGTATGTGGGCACAAAATAACAAGTGGCAGACATCTTCACAAAAACACTTCCATGGGAATCCTTTGAATATCTTCGCCAGAGACTCGGAGTTATTTCTACTCCAAAATGAATTCTTTTTGAATACTTATCTTATATGTCTTATATTTGCATGAGGAAGCACCATAAGAGGAAAGTTCGGTCAGGGGGAGCAACCCCGGATGGAAAGATACCTTTTCCATTGATGACAAAGGGGG
The DNA here is from genome assembly GCA_009831015.1 of Picea engelmannii. Lineage (NCBI taxonomy): Eukaryota > Viridiplantae > Streptophyta > Pinopsida > Pinales > Pinaceae > Picea > Picea engelmannii. Next base: position 843,555 of record ML778119.1, on the reverse strand, counting down.
AGAGATTTATTAGATGTAGAGGACAGAGTCAGAGGACAAAGGCATGGTTTCAGAGGGAGATATTTATCATATGCAGAGGATAGAGGCATGGTTCCAGGGGAAGAAGATTTATCAGATATAGAGAATAGATGCATGGTTCCAGGGGGAGCATGAGTGAGATGATTTTAGTATTGCATCAAAGTGTTTCCATCAATGCCAAAGGGGGAGATTGTTGATTAAGGTTGGTTGTCATTGATGTCAACCCTTGAAGAAATCCCCATAACACAAAGGTTGGGTAATGGACCCAATATCGTTTCATGTAAATATGAATCGTTATTTCCTTGTCATGGTTGATAATAAGTATAAACGTATGAACTACAAAGTGGTCCGCTTATGGTGAAATCCCTCACGGGAAGACGCTTTGTGGATTGAGTTATCCTAGAAGTATGGTTAGATAACCCATGCTTATTTGTGGAATAATGAAATGAATGATAGTGAATTTTTCAGTGAAACTATCCTAGATGGATAGTGATTTTCATTCCATTTATGGTGGTATGTGTAACGTCACATAACTCCTCACGGTTAGAGAGTTATGGCCATGAGAAGTTGGAGAACCCAGGTTTGGGTAATGGACCCAAGTTTGTTTGATGGATAACGGTATGAGTTTTGATATATTTTAAGGTGATACTATTCTATATGGATAGTACATGTCATTCCATTTATGGTGGTGGAATGTCACATAACTCCTCACTGTTTGAGAGTTATGTCCTTATGAAGTTGGAGGAGCCTCATATGTCATCTAGAAGCCCCAAAAGGTCAAAGTAGTCAAAGTGGTTTAAGATTTTTTAAAAGGTAAATAATAAAGTGAAGCGATGAGTGTACTATAATTCAAAGTAAATACAAAATAAATTAATTCAATACTAAATTCAATGGATAAATTAGAAGTGGGTTAACCCTAAAATAAGGAAAGTGGGTAAAGTGACCTAGAAGATGTTTTTAAGGAAGCTACTTGGAGAGTATAAATAAGAGGCAAGGCTCTCTCATTTAAGACACACTTGAGAATATTGAATACCTATAGGTTTCTGAGGTAACCAAAGGATATCTAAGATGAAGTTCTGAGGAAAGTGAAGAAAAGAAGGTCGGAATTCAAGGAAGGATAAATTCTTTTGATGATGCTTTCTAAGGTATGTTTTTTTCAAGTCATCTCACCATTTTCGCAATAAATTTTTTTATAGAATGAATCAGACCTTGAAATTGCTATTCCATTGAGGTGACATATCCAAGTATCTGTGGTAAAAAATTAAGCTTGTGGGTCGTTGTATTTTTGGAGTTACACTCTGTGGAAAATAGGGTTTGTGGTTAGTCCTGAAACTAGTCAAAAATAGGTGTTTCAGGTAAAAACATCATAACTTCTTCATAACAAATCCAAATTTAGTAAGACCAAATGTGTTGGTTATAGTATAGTATTTAGTATTTTTGGTAACATTTTCATATCAAGTAAACAAATATTCTGTGCAGAGCACGCTTTACAAGGTCGCTTTCTACAATAAGCCAGAATTCAGCAAGGTGTGTCATTTTTGCCATAACTCCTTTTCTCAGAGGTTCCAAGTAGTGACACCTACAGGAATTGCATAAACACAATGAATAAAATTTTGTATCAGTTTCGTATCTTTATTCATTATAGGTGCAAAGTTATGATTATTTCAAGTTAGGGTTGTTGACTAATCCGAAACTAGTCTTGTGAGACTAAAGAAACGTTTGATGAAAATGTTAGTCTCTTGTTGTTAAATTTAAGGAAGGTTTGTAGGTATGTGATCATATACACCAGGTCTATTACAGAGTTACAAATCATATTTGGATGATGAAATTGATGAGGTCTTTTGGTCGAGGTACAAGTTGGGTACATGGTTGAGACAAGTAGTTGATGAGTTGGCACATACATGAGGTGTATAGTTGATGATGTTCGTACATATTGATGAGACATGGTTGATGAGAACTTGACACATGATTGGTACATACTTGGTACAGGATTGGTTGCACTTGTTTATGGTACAGGTTGATTACAGATTGTTTGGTACAGGTTTGTGCATGGTTGATGCGCTTGTTTATGGTACAAGTTGATTACAGGTTGAGGTACAGGTTGATGCATGGTTCATGTTTATTGGTACATGTTTACATCGGAATATCTCAAAGTGATAGTGTGAAAGTGGTTCCATCATTCTACTTCTACTTCAGGGCGGTTGGACGGGGCAAGGATAGGTGGTTGTAGCCACCTTCCGATTGTAGCCGGAGAACATAGATGGTTGTAGCCTCCTTTTGGTTGTAGCCAGAGAATTGGGGATTTGGAGCTTCCCTCAGGTTGTAGCCTGAGAAACTAGGGGGTTGGAGCCTCCTTCCAGTTTAAGCTGGAAAAAAAAGGCATTTGGTGCTTCCAATGAATGTAATTCTTCAAGACATATAAGATAACGCATTCTGTGGTTTTCTCCCGATTTGGGTTTCCACGTAAAACACTGGTGTACTGTGTATGTGTGTGATTGTTCATTTCTTATTGCTCATTATTGGATAATAATTCTACATTGATATAACACTTGGATTATTTGGAGAAAAAGGATTATAATTGCGCTATTACTGATTCACCGCCCTTCTCAGTAATCCAACATGTGGTATGGTATGAATCAAGGAAATTAAAGGAACATGAAAGGCATTATGATACTCATGATTTGGAATTGGCATCGATAGTGCATTCCTTGAAGATGTCGAGGAACTACCTCATGGGGAAAATATTTGAGTTGAGGATAGACCATAGTGGTCTAAAATATTTGTTTAGACAACCAAGTTTAAATGTTAAACAAAGCAGGTGGTTATATTTCCTCAATGACTATGACTTTGATATCAAGCATGTAAAAGGAAAAGAGAAAAAGGTGTTGACGCACTTAGCATGAGAGTGCATGAGATGCATGCTACAGTCATTAGCATGTACAAATCAGATTTATGTGATAGAATTTTAGAGGTTTCCAAATCAAATCAGCACTATGTGGACATAAAGGAAAATTTACAACAAGGTAAATTGCAACAAAAATTTGAAGGTTATCAGCTAAAAGAGGATGGAATTCTCATGTATAGGCGTAGAGTTTATGTGCCAAATGTTCAGGAGTTGAAAAATATGTTATTTTTAGATATTCATAAATTTCCTTATGTTGGGCACCCGGGCTACCAGAAAACAATTGCAGAGGTCAAAAAGCGATACTATTAGTCAAGCGTGAAAAAGGAGGTTGCTAAATTTATTGCTAGATGCTTTGAATGTCAAAAGGTCAAGGTTGAGAATAAACATTCAGTTGGTTTGCTACAGCCTTTTCCCATTATTGAGTGGAAGTGGGAAGTTGTGACCATGGATTTCATTACTAAGGTGTCTAGGACTGCTAAGAAACATGATTCTATTATGGTAGTGGTGGAAAAGCTTACTAAAGTTGTCCATTTTATTCCAGTGAAGTCAAATCACAAGGAAACCAATATTGTTGATATATACATGAGAGAGATTTCTAGGTTGCATGGTGTACCTAAAACAATTGTGTGTGACAGAGATCCCAAGTTCACATCGAATTTTTGGAAAGGGCTATTCAAAGTATTTGGGGCAAATCTGAATTTTAGCACAGCCTATCATCTAGACTCAGATGGGAAAACAAAAATGGTAAATCAAATGATAGAAGATATGCTAAGAATGGATGTGATGGAAAAACTGACACAGTGGGAAAAATATTTACCTTTGGTTGATTTTTCTTATAATAATGGGTATCAAGCATCTCTAAAGATGAGCCCATTTGAGGCAGTTTATGGCAGAAAGTGCAACACGCCGGTGAGTTGGGAGAACCCAGCGGACTGCGTAGTGGTTGGGCCATATTTACTTAGGGAAATGGAAGAGAAGATGGTGAAAATAAGGCAGAATTTAAAGGATTCCCAAGACAGGAAGAAAAGTTGTGCAGATAAAGGCAAAACCCACAAAGCGTTTAAAGTGGGTGACCACGTGTTCTTGAAAGTAAAAGTAAGACGCAGTTCCCTGAAGTTAAGAAATTGTTCTAAGCTCGCAACATGCTACTGTGACCATTTGAAATCCTAGAAAGGATTGGTCTTGTCGCATATATACTTGCATTTCCTGCATGCTTATGTATTCATAATTTTTTCCATGTATATTTTCTAAAAAGGTATGTACATAATGTTAATCATGTCATTGATTGGAATGTGATTCAGGTGGATCCAAAAGGTGATTTTTTAGTGCGATCGGTTTGCATATTGGATTGAAAAATCAAACAGCTTTGGAATCGAGCCATGGATCTAGTAAAGGTCCAATAGACCTGGTATGGTCTTGAGGATGCAACTTAGGAGCACGAGGATGTTATGCGGGCAGAGTACCCGCATCTTTTTGAATACTTTTGAAGCTTTTGTATGTACATATGTATATAATGCACTGAGGAGAGTGCATAAATAAGGAGAAGGGAAATGTAATATCCCTAATCTCAACCCCAATTGTAAATGTGCATTTAGGCTAGTGAGACATTGGGACCAAGTGTTGGTTCAGTTTTGTGCACACCTGAAATTGTAAATGTACATATAGGCTAGTGAGTAGTTGGCACCAAGTTTTGGTTCAGTTTTGCGTGCACCTAAGTAGTGCGCGAGGATTGTTTTCCAAAGAAATCGCACACACATTCCATAGGGTCCTGTGCACCTGAGTAAGTGTGCGAGGATTTTTTTCCAAAGAAAGAGCATGCACATTCCATAGTAGTGCTCGCACTTGAGTAACTGTGCATGGATTGCGCAACAAGGGTAGGGTGTGCACATTCCATAATGTTACGCGCACCTGAGTAATTGAAGTGTGCATTAGACCAAGTTATATATATATATATATATATATATATATATATATATATATATATATATATATATATATCAGATAGTCATTGATTATATGATGTACTAACCAAGCGAGTAAGCTTGCATATATATGAGGATGGAGAGACTATGTGGTTATTGGTTGGTGAGTCGGGATGCAAAAGGGTCAGTGCGTCTATCCTTGTAAAAAGTAATCACAGTCAAATTATTAATAAAATCGCATCGTTGTGTGCATACCTCTCAGATGAAAAGATATGGGGGGATAAACTCCACCGAAAAGGGAAAACGGGCGACATAAGTATAATGTTGGATATTTATTTATCCTAAGTTCTTGAGGGATGGGAACGTGTCACCAAGTGGCTAAAGTTAATTTTGAAGGTGACAAGTGTCCAATTATGACCATGCAAATATACGGTCGAACCTTAGTATATTTTGAGGGGATTTTATTCATTTTTCAGGGGCTTGAGGGGTCAGACCATCTGAAGGGGTATAACGACCATTGCCTTATTTGTAGAGAAAATCTTGGAAAGGGGTTTTCCATATTGTAACCAGAGGAATTTTTTGTCGAAGAGGTATGTTTTCTGTTAAGCCCTAATATTGGCTCATTACCCCTTAATTAGGGCATATTACATTAGTAATGTTATTTTATTTATGTTTCCTTTATTCCATTAGTTGTAATTATACATCCTAGTCTCCTATATATATACCAAGGAGACATTTTCATTTGGAATCATCTTGTACTTGAACATTTAAGTGGGGTAAAAGGAGGTTGCTCCCTCGAAGAGGCTTATTATCTGAAATTATCTCTTTTTCAAGGCATTGAGTACTTTTTCTAAGGTTTTTCTATGCTCTATTGATGTTTGGTTCTTAACATATGGTATCAGAGCTCAAGGTCTTGGGGTTTCACTGCTACATCTGATACACCTTGGAATTTTTGCTATAATTGTTTTTCTACAACGTTTCAGAAGGAACAGTTTGAGGGATATTTAGTAGACAGATCAAGGTATGTTGGGTTAAAATTTCAGCTTCTGAGGCCTTATACTTTCGTAGGTATAGCCTGTACAAGATAGGGTTCTGGAATCATCCTGAACTGAGTCATTGCGTAATTTTCGCTATAAAACATTTTATGTAACATTTCAGACCCTGAACTTCAGAGGCTATTCACAGAAATTAGTAAGGTATCTGTGGAAAAAATTTCATCTTTTGGGTCATCTTAAATTTGTAGATACACCCTGTAGAAGATAGGGTATCTGACTAGTTCTATTGACTAGTCTCAAGAAGGTGTTCCAGGTAAAACAATCATAACTCCTTCCTAGAGCATCCAAATTGAGTGGGACTAGTTTCATTGGATATTAGATAGTATTTAGTATTGTTGGTACAAGTTTTAGAATTTTATATCAATTATTTTGTGTTGGGCACGCTATACAAGTTAGATCTCCTGGAAAGGCCAAAAATCAACAAGTTGTGGAGAAGTTACCATAAATTCCACTTGGAACATACAATTTTGATCATACCTGTGGCATTGCAGAGAAGAAATATCAGAGAACTACATAAAATAAATTTGTATACCTAGAAGAGCCGAAACTTGGGAGATACAATAGAAGAAATATTTTCTATCAGAACCACCTCAAAATCAAGGTTCAAAAGTGATACTTGGCCAACATGCCACCCAAAAAGGGAACTTCTACACCAAATAAGCCTCCAGACAATCCTACTTGGAATCTTGATGAAGGTGAAGAAATGCGTAGGGACATAAATGATTTACAAAATAAGATAGTAACAAAAGATGAACTACAAGAGATGGAATCTAAGTTGGAGGCAAAGATGGATGGTTTAAAAGAGGAGATGATTCGGATTATTTTCGGCACGAAATGAGAGCGGAGATATAACACATAAATATTTAGACATATTGAAAGAGAGACAACAATATAATAGAGATATAGAAGAAATAAAACAAGAGTCACAGATATACAGTAATACACAATTTCTATTAATGAAAGAAATGTACAGAGACTGTAAAAATACAGAGTGAAAGACTCGCTAGAATGGTGGCAGCTTATCTCTGAGAAGAGATGTGATGTCTAATCGCATTTGTGAGAATATGATCATTACAATTAGGGTCTAAGGGCCTTTTTAACATAAGCAAAATCCAAAACCCTAACCCCGGAAGATGAAAATCCAAAAGGTTTGTGGGCCCCGATGGGGGTAGTTGATACGTCAACTTCCCAGGGGCGTAACTTTTGCATACGATCTTTGTTTGGGGCCCTCAATAGCTCGTTGGAAATATCTATCCGAGAACTAAAACTTTTGGGTGAGAAACATTGATCTACGATCCATGTTGCTCCCTTTTTTTCTCAAAAAACATCGTTTAGGGCCTCAAAATGGCCCCGGAAGTTAAAAACTGCTAAAAATAGTAAATTGCCAAAATTGCTAGAAACATGTTTTGGGCCAGTTGGAGAAGGTGGGTGGCCACCGATATCCACCTGGATCAGGAGATCATGGAAGTATTGAAAATTTTCGTAACAGAGAAGACACCTGAAAGTGAAAATGCATCCCATGAAATTCATGATGAGGACACAAGGAAGGTGAATCAAGAATGGAGAAACTCCAACTTTGGGTTGAATACCAACTACATTCCTAAGATCGATATGAGGAAGTTTTATGGCAAGGACCCAATCACATGGATACTTCATATGGAGCAATTCTTTGATCTACATAATGTGCCACATACACAAAACGTACGAATTGCTTCTTTATATTTAGAACCTAATCAATTTGTATGGTATCAATGTCTTTGTTCTCGCAAATCACTCGTCACTTGGACAATTTTCACGGAATAAATGATAGCACACTATGAGGATAAAAGAAGAAATACCTTCTTTAGCAATTGATAAATCTCAATCAAAAGGGTTCAATTACCGAGCACATTGAGAACTTCCAAAGATTGAATATAAAGGTAAATAATATTCTAGATGAGCACTTGATTGATGTATTCATAGGAACTTTAAAGGATAACATTCAACATGAGGTTCTCCTTTGGGAACCCAAATCATTGGAGAATGCATTTAAGGTGGCAAGAAATGTTGAAAGTAAAAATATGGCTAT
>ML778119.1:818550-831635 GCA_009831015.1 Picea engelmannii | reverse complement strand
TGGAGATAGTTCAAAAGCTACATGGCAGCCCAAAGATTATTGTAAGTGAAAGAGATCCCATCTTCACTGGACATTTTTGGACAGAATTATTTTCTTGTTTGGGTACTCAATTGGCTCATAGCTCATCCTATCATCCTCAATCTAATGGACAAACGGAGATAGTGAACAAATTTTTGGAAGGCTACCTTCGTTTCTTTGTCTATGATAAACAAACACAATGGTTCAAATGGTTACCCTTGGCAGAATGGTGGTATAACACTTCCTTTCATACTACAACAAAAATTACACCATTTATGGCACTCTATGGATACCACCCTCCTTCCATCACTTCTTCTCTAAAAGAAAAATCTAAGGTTCAAGCAGTGGAATATCACATCGAGAATCAACAACAAGTTCTCCAAATCTTAAAGGACAACCTGACCATGGCACAGAATCGCATGAAACAACAAGCAGATCAACATCGTAGTGAAAGAAGTTTTGAAGTAGGGGATTGGGTGTTTTTAAGAATACAACCATACAAACAAATGTCCCTCAAGCAAGCCAATACGGATAATAAATTATCACCAAAGTACTATGGCCCTTATAAGGTGTTGCAAAAGATTGGTACTATGGCATACAAATTGGAGTTTCTTGCTTCTTCACGAGTACACCCATTTTTCCATATTTCATGCTTAAAGAAGGTTATAGGCGACAAGATCCCAATTCAAACTATATTGCCAGAACTTGACAAGGAAGGAAAAATCATATTTTAGCCTGAAGCCATCACTAACACAAGAATTTGCCAACTAAGGAATAGATCCATTTCAGAGTATCTCATTAAATGGAGGAAACTACCGCCTGAAGATTGCACATGGGAAAATGAGTCTTTTATACAGAAGCATCCAGAGTTACTCAAGCATTGCGGACAACACTTGTCTCAAGGGGAGGGGCATGTTAAGCCCTAATATTGGCTCATTACCCCTTAATTGGGCCATATTACATTAGTAATGTTATTTTATTTATGTCGGCTTTATTCCATTAGTTGTAATTATACCTACTAGTCTCCTATATATACCAAGGAGACATTTTCATTTGGAATCATATTGTACTTGAACATTTAAGTGGGGTAAAAGGAGGTTGCCCCGTCGAAGAGGCTTATTATCTGAAATTATCTCTTTTTCAAGGCATTGAGTACTTTTTCTGAGGTTTTTCTATGCTCTATTGATGTTTGGTTCTTAACATTTTCAGGCCCATGAGCATTATCTCTAGGTGAGAGATTTGTTGTCAAAGAGGCGGGTTGTCGGGCCCATGAGCAATTTCTCCAGGTGAGAGATTTTCCAGGAATTGTTCCTTGGTGCACTAGGCATTAGTTACAGGGCTATGAGACTTCCTATCTGGACTATTTTTGAATCCCTAGAATGTAAGTGAGGCATCAGAGGGACTGTTGAGCAGAGAAGGGGCACACTTCCTTGGGTGGGACAAGCATGTGGGGAATGAGAGATTGTAGGCTAGTTGCAGCAGTGGACACCTTGGACTGAATAATTCTATTATTTATCAAACCTTAGCCTAGCATTAGGAATCGTTTTACCCTGGTGGATTTTAAGCCCCATCTCGGGAGTGACATGTTGTTGAAAGTATATGAGAAATAGAGTATATGGCTGGGAGGAACGTCGAAGGTCTACAAATAGTTGGTGATTATTTATAAAAATATAAGTGTTCTTTATGTGTTTTTCTAATTTACTGTGTGCATAATTATCTATGTTTAATATGGGTTTATTTATTGTATGATGATGCATATAATTAATTGTTGTTTATTTTTTACGATGTTGTTTGCGCATGTAAAGATGATGGTGTTATTCAATGTTTGTTTTCGTGCATGCAGAGTATGATATTTTCTTGAGTTTCATGTTAGTTAAATTTGTAATAATGGTCATGAGTTTTTAAGGGAAGGCTAGAATTTCCATGCGTGAAGGGAAATAATCTATGCGCACATTAGGCTGGAATCCTTGTGCACACGGGAAAGTAGTTTGTGCACACAAAGAGAACTGAATCTACATGTGGCACCAGAGTGGTTGCATGTGTAGTAATAATCATGTGGTTAATGCGTAGTATATTTGTGTGTTCTAAATGATCATGTGTGCAGTTGTGTTATATGTTAATTCCACTATTATATATAGTATCTGTAGAGGAAAGTTTGTGTGATGTTAACCAATATTGGATTGTGCACGTTAGCTCACATGTTACTACGCAGATCAAAGTTATAGTGTATAATATGTGCACTATATGTTTTTGGAGTGGCATTTCTCAGCGGTAATTTGGGAATGTTACAAAGTGGTATCAGAGTGCAATACTCAGCTAGGAGGATGGGTACGTTACATTATTATTCGAGCATTTGTTAGTGTTGTGTTGAGGGGTCCTAAATCCCTTTAACTCAATAGTAGGAACCAAACCCGCTATTGAGGCCTAATTAGACTCTTCAACGTTTAATAGTGGAATGGTTCTCCAGATCTTGCAATCCGGCCAAATTAATCGATGGGATTTACGTAGTGATTTATAGGATATATTCTCGCAAAAATCCTCCTTCAGTTTGGATGTTCTCTTTTTGTGTTTTCTGTTATAGGTGGGTCTGATACAAGATATATGTTGGTATAAACCAACTGGGTAACAAAAATGGGAAAAGGCTTAACTACTGAAGAAGGCTAAACTTGGGATAACCCTCGTACTCTAGCATGCAGACAATGATTATTACACCTACAACAATCCTAGTAATAATACATTAACCTGTTGGTGTTCCAATTATTGACCGAGGTACAATTATCAGAAGAAAACATACATGCAATAAACGATGGAAAGAAAAATAGTTTCCTTAACTATAATCATTAATCACACATTAACACAATGATTTAATTTCCATCATTAGAGACAATAGCTATAAAAAAATCAAATCAGATAACTTATCAATAGATTCAGAGGCTCTTACTCATTACAACATCCATTCATGAGGTAAAGTTAGAAATAATTCTTCCTTAGATCCAATCACACATTCTTTTAATGAAAAACATAAACGTGTCTCTGGTCCTAAACAAGACTTTTCAAGTAAGGTAGCTCCGAAATAGTTCTTTACAAATACAAAAATGAGGGTCTTTGCAAAAACCATTGACCCTTTCTAACAGGTCGATGCTCTTATTTATAACAAATTATTAACTAAAAATAACTATCAAAAGTGCAAGCTAAGTAAACAAAACATCGCCACATGGTGCTTTCAATTCTCAATCTTCTTAGAGTTGTCAAATGGTTTCACTTGATTGGATGACTCTTCTCATACTCTAACCATTTGAAAAAAAATTCCTTGCATGTGTTGGCATAGGGGAATCTATGTTGGTCCACTGGGGTCGAAAGGATCTCCTTTATCTCTACTACCCGTGCCCGATACTTGACCACTTTAACACTTAACTATTGTAACATTGTCTGAGGTTTCAGGTGGGTGACAAAGTTTGGTTACACTTGCATAAAGAACGCCTTATAGGACCCCATCTAATCTAGGTGGATATCAGTGGCCACCCACCTTTTCCAGCTGGCTCAAAACAACTTTCTCGCAATTTTGATAATTTACTATTTTTAGCAGTTTTTCGGGTCCTGAACTTCCGGAGTCGTTTTTAGGCCCTAAACTATGTTTTTTGGGGTATGTTGCGATTGAAAAATTTTATGATGAAATTTTTTGCAACTGTTGTATTCCTCGGATAGATATTTTCAATGGGCTATCATATGCCTAAAACGAAGATCGTATGCAAAAGTTATGACCCCGGGAAGTTGATGTACTAACTTACCCAAATGGGGCCCACATGACTTTTGGCGCTTCATCTCCTAGGGTTAGGTTTTTGGATGTTTAGGGTTTTTAAAACTCATTTTTATTGTAAAAGGGCCTTGAGAGCCTCATTGTAATCATCTTCTTGGGAATGAGTGCATATGTCACATCTCTTCTCGCAGATAAGCCGCCACCATTCCAACAAGCTTGTTTTTCGCTGCATTTTACAGTTTCAGCTTATTTCCTTATTGAATAGAAAACCAGTTTTACTGTATCTCTATTATTCTATGTTAAGCATCTGGTAATAATCTGTAGTCATTTCGTTCTGCTCATAAAATATGGATCATGATCCTTCTGGGTTTTCCCTAATCCTGATAAAGTGCGTCGGGCATCGGCTATCGACGATTTCTTTTCATCCTTTGTTAACGCCTGTCCTCCTCATATTTTACCGATGTTGAAGGGGATCGGCTATCTCTCGAACCTTTATGAAAAAAAATTACATAAACCATAACTCCCTTCTGTCGATGCTGATGAATATCGACGCTCGGCAACTATGGTTTTTTGAGTGGTTCCTTTTTCTTCTTTGAATTCTTTTTGATGTCGAACCTGAGCATGTTGGGTGCAGTGTTTGGCTATCGATTCTTAATTCAGGTGTTAAGGTATTTTAGTCATGGGGTTTCATAAGTTAAAACAAACTTGAATAGGTGATGAGAGTGATGAAAATAAATAAATACAAAACATTTCCCAAAATGAAATCGAGGCAGACAGTGCAGAAGGTCAAATGGTACCCAAAAAGTGGAAAAAATTGATAAGGATTTTTAGGGTGTGTTGAGTGCTCAACATGTTGGTAAGGGTGTATTTTACAGATTGGTATCAAAGCACGGTACCTATCTAGGAGGATGGGTACATTATAGATTTGTATCATATCGTGGTACCCAACTAGGAGGTTGGGTACGTTACAAATTGGTATCAGAGCGCAGAGCGCGGTACCTAGCTAGGAGGTTGGGTATATTAAAGATTGGTATCAAAGCATGGTACCAAACTAGCAGGTTGGGTACCTTACAGTTTGATATCAGATTGCAGTTCCCAGCTAGGAGGTAGGGTACATTACATTCGCCACCTCTGTTATACCCTTCAAACAAGAAGAGTCTTGACACTTAGACAATTTTTTGAACTTCACTGCAATTCCATGACCTCATATTTATTTTATTCTTGGAACTCCACCCACTCGTCTACCTATCTAATTCTTAGGACTTCGACAAATTTTGAAATGTCACAAGCTCTCCATAGTGTATTACTTCTTCTCCCCATACTCTTCACACCCTAATCTTGGTACTTAGCCATAGTTCGAAAACTCCATCGTGGGTTTGCGGATCCATAGGTTTGTGTGATGCCTTACTCACACACCTGATCCTCTCCGCACTCCACAATATCTTGGGACTTAACCAATTCTTAAGGGTTCATACCCCTAAAATCTCTTTGCACTCCATGATATCTTAACACTTAGACAAATTCCAATATATTATTGTGGTTTTGCAAAGCTGATAGTTGACCAATCACATGGCTCCACATAATCTGTCAACTATCATTCCATTCATTGTGTGACTTCCACTTTGGCAGTACACATTGTTATTTTTCTATGTCATCTGACACATGGTCTCCATGTCACGTTGACGTCTTCATATGGAAATTTACACAATTTTTTCCAAAATTATTAGCTTGGACACCATTGTAGTTTTGGAACTAAGCTTAATACGGCCAATTATGACCCTGTAAACGTCGAATCGAACCTTGTACATGAAATTCGACTCTTCCTCATTGAATTTTCCATGAATTTCCATTGCATAATTGGGGATTTTTCCCAATTTCATAGGAATACTTTGTCAAACCTTTCATAGACATTCTCTGAACTTCAATCTTCTGTGACTTATCTCTCTATAGTTCTTTTTTTTGGCCCATGAAGGCTCGGTGTCAAACATGTGGCTACGTATTTGGCCCATGTAGGTCCATTGTTTGAACCTAGGGATATGATACCAAAATGTCACGATCATAGCCCCAAGCTATGCCACATCATGCAAAATCTCATATTTTGTCACATTTTAATTTACGATTTTCTCTGAGTTCTACTCATTACGACTTTGATACTATAATGTAACGATCCTTGTTACTGATATCACAGTGTCATGTCCCTAGCCACATAGGTTGGACACATGACATTAGTTCTTTTCTTTTCAGTCACATTAGACTTATTGATTTTCTTAGAATTATTGTGTTTAGGGTTTTGATATCTTAAGATGATAATTCCTACCATCAAAAAGTCTGAAATATCTCAAATATCATCTCATTAACTTAAAATTCCTTGCATATGAACACACATGCAGTTCTACAACATATATAAACCATGCATAAATATATAAATAGTTACAGAAAGAGATTAAATATATTATACACAATAAATAACATGTAATTATGCATAAGAATACTTATGTTTTATGTAAATCACCAACTGCATGTAGACCTCAAACTTTCCTCTCAACCATAGACTTTGTTGCTCATAAATTTTCAGCAGCAGGTCACCCCCGACTTGAGGCTAGAACTCCACCAGGGAAGACTTCATAGGTCGAACTAAGGTCTATACTCAACAATTGATCTCAGGTCAAGGTGCCAATTGTTATAATTAGCCTACAGACTCTCATTTCCCACTTGTTTGTCCCACCGCAAGAAGTGTCCCCCTTCTCTACTCAACAATCCTTCAGCTGACCCACTTCCCTTTCAATGCTTCAACATAAGGATAGACAGAAATTATTAGAGCCCTACATCTATGTCCCAATGCACCAGCAAATATTCTTCAACAATTCTCTGACAAGAGAGAGACTGCCATGGACCTGACAACCTGCTTCTTCAAAATACAAAAAAATTGATATTATTGTTACCATTCTCTTCCCTGAGCTTTCCCTTACATATACAAGAATAGAATGATGGCATACCCATGGTAAGAAACGAAGGTTACATTGACCACGTAATGATGAGACGATCTATGAATGAAAATATCGCAGAATAATGGGGTATAAGAGTAAAATCCCACCAAGAATGATAAGATTATGGGAAGATACACTAAGTTTCCCAATATATATGCATGTCCCCATATAGACACTTATCATGATGAAACTTCATGAGCTCCACTTGGTAGAAATTCCCCATTCTTTGAACTTAGACTAAGATATCTCAATATTTCGACCTTAGGAAATACATTAAAATGACATTTCCTTTATTTAATCCCCCTTATCTTATCTCTTAGTCTTAGACCCATAGCCCCCCTTTCCTCTAGTGGAGTTTTAAGTCCCCCCATACAACTGGAAGGAGGCTTTGACCCCCTATTTTCTCAGGCTACAACCTAAGGGAAGCTCCAACTCCCCAATTCTTTGAATACAACCCCCTATGTTCTCTAGCTACAACCGAAAGGTATCTACAACCACTTTTCCTTGCCCCATCCAACCGCCCTGAAATATAAGTAAAATGATGGAACCACTGTCACACTATCACTGTGAGATATACTGATGTAAACCTGTACCAATCTGTGCCACTGACCTGTAATCAACCTGTGCCATTTTCCTATAACCAACTTGTACCTATGCCTTGCCTATACCAACAAAACTAAATACACCAACAACATGTACCAATACTCTCCTCAATATAACATATCTGAAAAAATATATTTCATACCCAAAATCACAAGAATATCACTCAAACCATGTGCCAAAAATGCACATCAATCATGTACATCAACCATGTACAGCAACACTATACAAAGATAACCAACAATATGTACAAATCATGTATCAACAACAAACCAAACTATGCCTCAAGAAGATGTATCAAGATCACTATGTACTCAAAGTTTGTATCTCATTCATGTACCCAATCATATACCTCTACCATATACCAATAACATACACCAAGATAACCAACAACATACCTCTAACAATGCACCACACTCTCCATAAATCAAATACCATAAATCCTTACATTAACCATGTGCCACAACCTCATTGTTATACAACCTCTATTTGTACTAATAACTTCAGCAACATACCTCGACCAAAATCCCTAAAACATGAACCAATACTAAACTTTAGTATATCTTCATCAAATCAACTCTACAGCAAGCCCTAAACTTACAAGAGGGAATCCAATAGGTTTACAAGGCAAACCCTCAACCAGATTCATAGATTCAACACTACGCATATGAAAACCATGCATTTTTCTTCTTGTAGCGTTTTGTTGCCACGGTTTTGCTGCCGCGATTTTTTTGTCGTACTTTTTCTGCTACGGTTTTTCTAGTACACTTTTTTTGTCACACTTTTTTTTCCGCACTTTTTCTGTCGCACTTTTCCTGCTGTGGTTTTTCTGCCCAATTTTCCTGTCGCACTTTTTCTTCCACATTTTTCTTGCCGCGATTTTCTTGCCGTGATTTTTCTGCTGCACTTTTCCTGCCGCACTTTTGTTGTCGCGATTTTTCTGTCACACTTTTCCTATTGCAATTTTTCTACCACACTTTTCCTACCGCGATTTTTCTGCCGCACTTTTCTCTATCAATCGTACATGCCCAAATAACCTTTCACAAAATAGATATTCAATGGTATTCAATAGTTTCTAATGGGAGACTCTTTCTCTCTTATTTATACTTCCATGTAACTTCCTGAAGGGGTTAGCTTCTAACCAACTTAACCCACTTTCCTTCTTTTAGTGCTAACCCACCCACTTCTAACCACTTGTCCACTTAACTTAACCACTTTCCACAAATAATATGTTCTTCACTCCTAGTTGCAACTAACTTTATTATTTAGTTAATTTCTTTTGCAACCACTTTGACTTATCCATAAATAGTAAACTCGCCACTTCTTGTTGCAACCACTTTATTATTTAAATAATTTCTCTTTGCAACCACTTTGCTACTATATTATTTAAATAATTTAACTTTACTCACAACTTCTTGTTGCAACTAACTTTTCTATAATTAATCAATTCATAACTTCTTTTCCCTTAACTAAATTCTTGTTGCAACCACTTTATTATTTAATTTTTTTTCTTGGTCAACCACTTTGAGTATTCAATCTTCTCATCACAACTACTTTACCATAATTACCAAACACACAACTTCTTGTTGCAACTAAATTATTTTTAATTATTTCCTTAATGCAACAACTATACCCATGATTAAATCCTAGTTACCATCAATTTGACTAGTACACTTCTTCTAGAAGCTTCTAGAATAATTGACTTCTTTGACCTTCTAGGGGCTTCTAGATAACTCATGAGGGTTCTCCAACTTCATATGACCATAACTCTAGTCTAACTACGAGGAGTTATGTGACGTTCCACATATCACCGGAAATGGCATCACATATAATATCCATCTAGAATAGTCTTACCTATAAATTCATTGTTCATCATGCATTTATACCTCAAAAAAACTCAAGTTCATTACCCATGTCTTTGTGCTACCGGAATTTGATACCAGACTTCTCCAAGGGTTGGCATCAATCACTAAGGGTTGACATCAATCTACAATATCATTGTCCAAGGGTTGAAATAAATGAAAACCAACAGTCCAAACCAATTTTCCATCAACCTAAGCCAATTGTCTGACATCTTCCAGGTTCCAAAAGGAGTTCTCGAAAATATTCGAAGGATCAATTTTCAATTTATTTGGTTGGGGAGCCTAGACAAGAAGGGTATCTAGTGGATTAAATGGAATGTTCTCATGGTCCCAAAATGGCTTGGAGGATGGAGTTTGAAAAATATTTTTTCTTTTTATAAGGCCTTAGCTGCCAAAATCATTTGGAGGTTGATTTGTGGAACAGTGTTGTGGGTGCAAGTAGTGTATCAAAAATATATTGCACCTAAATCTGTTGTTGAATGGATAAAAATACCACAAAATTCTTGTCAAATTTTCCATGTGGTATGGAAAGAAACAATACTTGATTTATCTTTAATTGGTAATGGTCTTTCCTGGAAGGTTACAGATGGCTCCCAAGTTCGTTTGGGGAAGGATCCATGGGTGGGGAGTGGATCTGATCATTCTATCCCAGCACGCATGGTACAATACTTGGGGAATAGGGGTTATTTTACACTCTCCCATATAGTTGACCACACAACCACCTCCATTTGGGGACAACGCTAGCTTACAACATATCATTTGGGTTGCAAAGGTGATGGTGTGCGATCTTGGGGTTCTTATACAAAATAAGCTAAAGATGAGCCATGTCCAACTCCAGAGGAATATAGAATCTTTATCTTTGGTCAATTCTCCATAAGGAGTATATACCCCTAAATCTAGTTTTATTTCTTTGATTTCTGAGGAGGGGAAAGGTGATCCTATGTGGTGGTGGCAAGATATTTGGAAATGTCACTACCCTTCTCAATCAATAATTTTCATGTGGTTCTAGTTACACAATAAAGTGTTAACTTGGGATGTTCTTGAAAACTTGAATAGATTAGGGCCAAGAAGATGTATTCTATGTTAGTGAAAGGAGGAATCTAATACTCATTTGGTAGTGGATTGTTCCTACACAAAACATGTTTAGAAAGAAATTGAGATTTTAACTCGGCTAAGAAATGTGTGGAATTGTTCTATAGTGGAAAAGTGCTTATGTAGCTAGTGTACAAACAATGATCTAAAGAAGAAGATAGCTTTTCCACTAATTGTATGTTGGGGAGTTTGGCTAGCCTCTTTGAAGACAACCTAATTCCTCCACTAGAGTGTGCAATCCAGGGTCCAAGTATACTAAAGAACTTCCCACAAGATAAGCAATCAAATTTGGTTAGGTATGTAGTGGCACAAATTATTAATAGCGATGTTCCTGAGGCTTACTTCGATGGAGTAGCATAGGGTGAGCCACCTCTTGGTGGAATTGAGTGTTCTCAAACTTCTTCTATTGTCGACAGCTAATAAAGCCATGATTAGACTTCATATTTTTGGTGACTTGTATCTTGTTATTGTTGAGATCAATTCCCGCTTCTGAATTTTCCCTCCCCTTTTATATTTTCCCAACTTCTTTTTCCCATTTCTTTTCCCTCTTATATACCTACCCACACTCCCATTTTATTTTCCCTCTTCTATACCTACCCGCACTCCCCTTTTCTTTTCTTCCCTTCTCTTTTCCCTTTCTAGTTACTATACCTAGTCATTTTTCAAAAACAGCAAGTTCACGAGTTGGCAGACTTGCGGATCTTCATCTCCATCCATACTCCCATATCATGAGTCTGATTGACTAATGTGTTATTATGTACTTAACCATTTTTGAAATCCCAGGTTCGCGGGTTCAAGCTTTCATATTCCAAGTTATGCAATATCCATTTTGAACTCAAAGATCTGTGATCTACATTATGACCATCAAACTTGTCACCGGTACCGAGCTCCTAAGTATTTAATTTCTCTTGCATCCAAGTCCAACCAACCCCTCTCAACACTTAGCTTATTTTCTATCATTTGTAACCGCGGGTTCCTGGGTTCCTGGGTTAGCAGGTTCACAAAAGTTCCCAAATCCTAATTGCTCTCGACCGTGACCTCCACCTTCGTTCTTTTCCCAATACGCATTTAGCATGGTTTAATGCTAATAACTCATCATGAAGGGTCTGTAACAATCTTCATTAATAAGTGAAGGGCTTGAGGAGATTTCTCATTAAACCGCATTAAATCACAATTTGTCGAAGATTATATTATTGTTATCTCTCTCAAGTGGTCATTTCAAATATTATCTAGTTAAAGGAATGCTCTCGCAAACCTATGGCAACAGCAGCTCGATAGTAGTTCTGCGGTGATACTTTGAATATTTTTTGGCTTGAAGACCAGAATTTCCAGTGGTCCATAGCGTATTCTTACTATTCATCCCCTTCTACTCAAAAAGAATTGATCTGGACATCCAAAATTGCTTGTGCAGGGTGTGTCCCTGAGGTTTTTGACTGCGAGGAACTAGTTTCATGGTGCATTCAAAAATTTATACCAAGTCAATGGATTATTCAAATTCAAGACCATTCCCCCATCTCTCTTTCACCAAAAGTGTTTCGTAAGATGTTGAAGCTCCCTGAGCCAACACTTACCAAAGTAGAGGATTGTGGGGATTTCCTGAAAAGGAATGACAATGGTCTGGACATCTTGCCTAAGTTTTTTGGGAATACCGCGGCTATCCCAGAAGACATTACTAGGATTCAAGTCAACTTGTTTAAAAACCCCTTTTGGGAAATTGCTTGGTTGTTTACCAGGATGACAGGCCAAGAAAGCACCACCACCATTTCCCAAATGATTCTTTATATTTTATATTTTACAGTTAAGGAGAAAGCTATTTTCGATTTGGGAAAACTAATTTCCATTGAAATCTCCTCCCAATTGTAACAGTACAAAAAGGATAAGAAATTCTTCATGGCTTCTTATTTGGTGTTTGCGATAGCATATTGCTGCTAATTTCCAAAATTGTTTATCTATAAGAGGGTGAACTGTGAACTTGATCCAGTTACCTTATGGTACCAATCATTATGGAGACACAAGGATTCTTTACATTTTTATTAAGTTTACAATGATTTCGCTTCAGTTTTTAAAGGACTATTTTTTTGAAAACATACCCCCAGAATATCCGACCAGGCAAATAAATTCTTGGATAAAAAGGGGACGTTGGAGAAGATGGAAAATCACAATGTTATAAGGATTTTCGGTTCCAAGGAAAATCCCTCCTTTCTTCCATGTCATGTACTATCTAATAAAATGTTTATTATGGAAGTAGAAAGGCAGTATAATTTATCGCTACATTTTTTCCATGAGAAACAGAAAAAACAATTCATACCCTTGCCTTGGAAAATAGGAGACTCTATATTCAAGAATATAAACAAAATAAATGAATTTTTGAACCAATTCCACAATGTGAATCTGAAATATGTTGAAAAGATAAAAGGGTTTGACCCTAACGGAATTTTCATGGAACATATGCTAGCAGTAGGATTCAACAATTCATTTATTCACACTGTTTTGAGTGAAGAAGAAGATAATAACTTAGGCGTTGCTGCTCACAATGTTGGTGACTTGGAAATAGTACTTAATACTAATGATTTTTACAAGAAGTGTTACAGGTATGAAATAACTGAGAGGGGGGGGGGGGTGAATTAGTTATTGTAAATTATTAACCATTTCTCTCATTTTAAACTTCGAATCATTAATCTTAGTGGCAGTAAGTCTTTACTGTGAAAACCAGTGTTATAAACATAAAGCATATATCATAAAGAACAGCAATCACACACACAGCATTCA
>ML778119.1:768366-780460 GCA_009831015.1 Picea engelmannii | reverse complement strand
TGCTACTCCACTCAATGGTAGGAATAGATCCTTCTGATATAAATAGTCTTCCATCTGCATCTTCCATAACTGGTAGTTTTGGCCATTAAATTTCTTGACCCTAAACTTTCCATCTTCCGACATTGCTCCCACTCGAACCAGGACCCCTCTTTTCCTGCGAGTTACCTTACGCTCGGATACTAGTTGTTAGAAAAACAGGACCATGGAGCAATAAAATAAAACAAATGCAGAAACAAAACACAGAATACACACAATACAAGAGAGACACAGATTTACGTGGTTCACCCAGTGTGGGCTACATCCACCAGAGAAATTGCCAGGTCCTTCCTTTATTATTATCCAGCAAATGAAGGGATACAACCTACAGCAAAACCCACTGTAACTTCCTCTTCTTTCTTTCACTGTCTCCTCTCTCAGAATACAATATTCTCCATCATCCATAGCCGCAATAAATTTCCCTCATAAAAGAGGGTTTCCTTCTAGGGCAAAAAACCCTAACATAATCTCTACCGTTAGATCTGCGACCTTATAATGAACGGTCCAGATTTACAATGAAATTACAATATACTTTTACAAGGCAATTTTTGCTTCGGGGGCTTCGCCCCCAGACCCCCTAGCCGGGGGGATAGCCCCCCCGGACCCCGCAGAGGGGGTACCCCCACTATCCACTCCCCCGCGTGGAAGAGTGTACATACTTCTGGGGTGTAAATACTTCATTGGGTATAAAAACTATTGAAAGCGAGGACCTCTGAATCAAGAAGATAATCAGGCTCCACAACCAACAATACGCGGTCTGTTGCACAACAACTCACGTATGTACATGACCTATACAAGTTCATCTTGCGCATTTACACAACTGATAGCACTGTCACCTATGTATGCTTCAGTAGATGAATTACTTGAGCTTCCCTTCAGTCTTTCATTCTGTTCTAGTTGCTCTGTCGTCTTCACCCACTTTTGTAGATGTCCCTACTCTTCAGAACTTGAGCTCTGAGCATCCATATTTTCAAATATGTCTCCCTTCCTTACTTCATTCCTTCTTCTAGCCATGCTATTTGAAGTTCTCATTGTTAGCGATATTTCTTGTCTCGGGATTAGGCGTACCCAGATCTGCGGTTTTCACGGGAAGCACCTGAGTTTATCACGAGATAATCCCATTTTGTAGCAATGAGTCGAGCAAACGAGCGGACAAAGTTTTGTCTTCAGCAGTCGAGAATCATCCTCAAAGAAAATCGATGGTCAGAATATTACAAAGGAGATCGATGAAATATCATCAGCCGTTAGATCTCGAGAAGTTGCACCCGGGTTAACCCCTAGTGTGCAGAGGAGGAGAGTCAGGTTTCAGTTCATCGGAGAATCGGAGTTTTCGAAGACAAGAAACTCTTGCATGTAGGAATCGCGATCCTCGATTTCCCGACTGGATCAGAACTGTCCGTCAACAGGGACACATGGCAAGAGCTCCCGCAGAGTCGGGGATCGAGGAACTGAAAGTCCCGTGCACATGACAACGGGAATCGCGATATCTCGATAAGCGATTTTTCGATGGAGTTAAAGACCGTAGTGGGGGACAGGTGTCAGAAGGAAAATCCTTGTAGGGAGACAACGCCAAGTGGCATCGGCATGTCACGAGCTTGGAGGTTCGTGAGTTAGAGCTGTAAATATTTGCGTCCAAAGTTGCGAGATCGCGAGAAGCGATATCTCGGCAACCGTCGGTTAGCATGTGGGACCGCAAGTGGAATACATGTGGCAGGTTTTCGCGACGAGGGATGGACCGTTGACATGTCAAAAACCATGAGCCGTCGAGTTTCAGAGAATCGCGAGTCCTGGGGACTTGTGTATCGAGACATCAAAAATGATGAAACCCCGACAGAGGTTCGGCTCAGGTCATATAAGAGGTGGTCGCATGGATCATAGTATACACGCGCTCATCGAAGAATCGGTGATCGGGAATTCAAAGGGTCAAGAACTCTTGACAACGAGGAATGTGAAACCCCGAAACCCGATACAGAGTCAGGAAAAGGTCTCGGTGAAGTTCAGGAGATCATAAGGAAAGGAGAAGAGACCTATGGACTAGGTTGGGGTTTCATCAAGGATTTCACTCGGGGATCCAAAGAGCCTCTTCGGCTCAGCAGAAAAGGAGAAAGAGGGTGGGTGAAGCCTCACATCACCCATTTATTGCAAAGTATGGAGGTCCTGGCTGAAATAGACACAGAAGGGTCCCTTGTACCGGTTCTCTTCAGGAAAGCTACGTTGAGTCTCCAACTCACCAGAGAAGCCTGCACACGCCGGTTCAATATTCAAAGGGCTCAGCTACCAACTGGCGCGAGCCATGCTGAATTAAAGAGGCGCATGACAGGGGAACAGAGGGCAAATTTGATGGAGGCAGACTGATAGCCCATCCTGATAGAGAAGCTCCTCAACTTTAAGCATTGAATTCACGATATGATTGCGCCTTGGGGGCCGGAGCTAGTCCCAAGTATATGTAGGCATTTTTTCCATTTTTGTAAGGATCGATGGCTGAGCAGAGCTCCCGGTTGTAAAACTTTAATGAAGCATTGTTTTCTGGTTATTTTTAGACTTCTGAGACTTCTTGCCTTATGAATGCTAGTTTCTTTACATCTTTGTTATACTGTGTTAGAGAAGCTCGGAATAGGAGGATCCAGTCGAGTTGTAGTTGTTATAGGATGACATTGTAATGGATCACTGTAATAGTTACGGAGTCTCTAATCAGTTCTTGTGATTTTCCCATCGTCGAGTGACTTGGAATTGGAGAATCCAGTCAAGTCCCCTTTCAGTTTCTTGAGACCCTGAACCAAGCAGATCTTGCATTCAGAGTTTTTCTTCTGCAAACTTCTGAAAGCCTGTTGCCCAAAGTTGTTTGTTCACTTTTCCTACTACGTCTTCCACCTGTTCATCTTTTTAGTCAACCCACCGGCTGAAGTTAGGATTCCAGACCTCCTTTGTTCTTTACGTACCAGATCCAGTCCCTGAGTTAGAGTGATATCTCCTCGAGCCTTTATATCCATTTGATCATCCCTTTATAAACAAATCATGACATTAAACTGATGGGTGTCGGGCTCTTCTCCTGCAAGAAATCCAGGAGTGACTTCCAACGCTAACATTTCTGGTGTCGTTGTCAGGGATCGAAGTTGAAGATTTTTCCCTGGGCAGAATGACATTGAGCCTCTGATTCTGAAGGTGCATCAGACATCAGAGCTCTTAAAGATTGCTACTGTGCACTTGGCGAATCCATTGTTTCCACATCACTGTTTCAGCTGTGACTACTGTCAGCACACCTGAAAGCCGACCCTAAGGAGATTTCTTGAGAAGGTTTCAGCAGCTGCTTTCTCAGTCTGAGAAGCTTCCTGGGGTAATGACAACGTTAAGATCTGGCCTTTGATGGTGAACAAGGACCAGGCATATTTGAAGCTGCGCATATTTCACCTGGTGACTCCATGATTCAAGGATCAATTGGCGACTCCACTAGTTCGATATGGAGAAAATTGTGGCTCAAAGGTTTGCATTCTGTGACTTTTCTCAGATAGTTGGTTTTCCTAATGCACTTCCTGATACAGACATCTGGGAAGATTTCCTCCCCGAATTTCACGCAAAGGATTGGGAGGTACCAGCTGAGCATTTATTGGACTTCCACGAGGCTATCCACCGACACAATATCACGCATGAGGATGTCCAGATTAAACTCTTCAGGTTTTCCTTGAAGGGAGATGCTCTTGAATGGTGTCGGTCTCTTCCCGCTGCAAGCATCCTCTCTTTAGCAGGTTTTCATACAGCTTTCAATTCGTTTTGCAAAGACTACTATCCAGCTGTTCACTTGTTTGAAAGTTGTTGTAAAGAGTTTTCTTCGCTTCATGAAGCCTCTGTTGGCCCTGAAGACCGTGTCCATGATAAAGCCTTTTCTATGGAGGAAATCATTTGCCATGAAAAAATAGAGGTGTTGAATGATATCAGTGGTGTTAGCTCGAGGACGGAAGCATCAGACATCATATCGAATGCGTCTGTTCTTTTAGATGTTAATCAAGATCAACATGCCACCTGTGGAGATTATGAGTTGGTAGAGCAGATGTGGTCCATGGTAGATGGCTCACCTAAGTATCGAGTTGAAGCATATGTTCCTAGTAGTTATGCTCATGATGACGAAGACCCTCTCTTTTTAAAAGAAGGGTTAGTTGTAGAGGAGGATTGTTCTCTTTTTCTTCACGAGATTTCCCATGATGTATTTACATTTGGGATTGAAAAGGAGGATCTGGAGATCATTCCTTGTTTGCAAGATGAAGAAGCTTGGTGCTCACCCAACTTTAATGACTACTCAGTTGAGGAGCAGCAAGGCCCCACATCACGGATTAATGACGTGGGTAGCAGCCAACGCGTGTATGACATCTATGAATCAGGTTCTGAGCTGGACACCCAAAACTTCCAAGAGAAGACTGTAGATCCTTCTCCTCTGTTCACAAATGAACGACGATGCGAGTAAATCAGCCCCCCTGAGCAACAAATTGAAAAGCAGAGCTCTCCCACAGGTCCTATCTATGATGATTATGACTCTGACCCTTGGGAGAGCCAAGAAGAGGTACCAGAAGAACCCGAGGAGCAGTCGAAGACACAGTTTATAGACTGCGCAGAGCCAGTCAGTGAGCAGCCACCACCTGAGATCAGCGAGCCCTTTTTCAGTTATTCACCCGCCTATGCTTATTAGAGATATTCGACCGCAGGTGAAAAACTGTGTAGCAGAAGAGGCTGTATTTCGCCAATTCCTTGGAAATGGCCACTCATTCGATGACCCTGTCAGCAAATACATGGAGTGGCATTTCCCCTATGCCTTGGATCTGCCCTATTTCATCTCAACTCCAGCCTATAAGGAGGCATTGAAGAGTGTAGTCGTTTTGTTGTCACGGTTACACCATCTGTTGGTGATCATCGACAGAAGGAAGGAGCTTCTATCTAG
Organism: Picea engelmannii; assembly: GCA_009831015.1. Lineage (NCBI taxonomy): Eukaryota > Viridiplantae > Streptophyta > Pinopsida > Pinales > Pinaceae > Picea > Picea engelmannii. Next base: position 775,497 of record ML778119.1, on the reverse strand, counting down.
GAAGCTTCTTGAATGGCTATGGTGGAAGTTCTCTTTCACCTAGCCCATGAAAAATATTTTATTAGTTTAGGATTGTGTATAAATAAGCTCCTTGAGCATGTAGCTTTATTTTGTTACTTTTATTTTTCGGCCTGTATTTTCAGCAGCGGGATGTTTTCAGCATGACTTCATAGCCCAACATCAAGGCACTGAAGCTGCGGAATGAGTTCTAAGAGCATCGCAGGGATGACTCTATCCCCCATGGAGCCTAATGTTAGCGATATTTATTGTCTCGGGATTAGGCGTACCCAGGTCTGCGATTTGCATGGGAAGCACCTGAGTTTATCACAAGATAATCCCATTTTGTAGCAGTGAGTCGAACAAGAGAGCGGGAAAAGTTTTTTCTTCAGCAGTCGAGAATCATCCTCAAAGAAAATCGACAGTCAAAATCTTACAGAGGATATCGAAGAAATCCCGTCAGTCGTTAGATCTCGAGAAGTTGCGTCATGGTTAACCCCTAGTGTGCAGAGGAGGAGAGTCGGGTTTCAGTTCATCGGAGAATCAAAGTTTTCGAAGATAAGAAACTCTTGCATGTAAGAATTGCGATCCGCGATTTCCTGACTGGATCAGAACCGTCCGTCAACATGGACACGTGGCGAGAGCTCCCGCAGAGTCGGGGATCGGGGAACTGAAAGTCCCGTGCACATGACAATGGGAATCGCGATATCCTGATACGCGATTTCCCGACGAAGTTAAAGACCGTAGTGGGGCGCAGGTGTCGGAAGGACAATCCTTGTAGGGAGACAACGCCAAGTGGCATCGGCATGTCATGATCTCGGAGGTTTGTGAGTTAGAGCTGCAAAGATTTGCATCCAGAGTCGCGAGATCGCGAGAAGCGATATCTCGGCAACCGTCGGTTAGCATGTGGGACAGCAAGTGGAAGATAGGTGGCAGGTTTTCGCAATGGGGGATGGACCATTGACATGTCAATGGCCATGATCCATAAGGTTTCGGAGAATCGCGAGTCCCGGGGACTTGTGTATCGAGACATCAAAAACAAAGAAACCCCAACAGAGGTTCGGCTCAGGTCATATAAGAGGTGGTCGCATGGATCATAGTATAGCTAGGAGGGGTAACCCAAACACGCGCTCATCGGAGAATTAGTGATCGGGAATTCAAAGGGTCAAGAACTCTTGACAACAGGGAATGTGAAACCCCGAAACCCGATACAGAGTCGGGAAAAGGTCTCGGTGAAGTTCAGGAGATCGTAAGGAAAGGAGAAGAGACCTGTGGACTAGGTCGGGGTTTCATCAAGGATTTCACTCGGGGATCCAAAGAGCCTCTTCATCTCAGCAGAAAAGGAGAAAGAGGGTGGGTGAAGCCTCGCGTCACCCATTTATTGCAAAGTATGGAGGTCCTGGCTGAAATAGACACAGAAGGGTCCCTTGTACTGGTTCTCTTCAGAAACGCTACGCTGAGTCTCCAACTCACCAGAGAATCCTACACACGTGAGTTCAATATTCAAAGGGCTCAGCTACACCCTAGCGCGAGCCATGCTGAATTAAAGAGGTGCATGACAGGGGAACAGAGGGCAGATTTGATGGAGGCAGACTGACAGCCTGTCCTGATAGAGAAGCTCCTCAACGTTGAGCATTGAATTCACGATATGATCGCGCCTTGGGGGTCGGAGCTAGTCCCAAGTATCTGTAGGCATTTTTTCCATTTTTGTAAGGATCGATGATTGAGCAGAGCTCCCAGTTGTAAAACTTTAATGAAGCACTATTTTCTGGTTATTTTTAGACTTCTGAGACTTCTTGCCTTATGAATTCTAGTTTCTTTACATCTTTGTTATACTGTGTTAGAGAAGCTCAGAATTGGAGGATCCAGTCGAGTTGTAGCTGTTATAGGATGACATTGTAATGGATCACTGTAATAGTTACGGAGTCTCTAATCAATTCTTGTGATTTTCCCATCGCTGAGTGACTTGGAATTGGAGGATCTAGTCAAGTCCCCTTTCAATTTCTTGAGACCCTGAACCAATCGGATCTTACATTCAGAGTTTTTCTTCTGCAAATTGTTGAAAGCCTGTTGCCCAAAGTTGTTTGTTCACTTTTCCTACTACGTCTTCCACCTGTTCATCTTTTTAATCAACCCACTTGCTGAAGTTAGGGTTCCAGACCTCCTTTGTTCTATACGTACCAGATCAAGTCCCTGAGTTAGAGTGATATCTCCTCAAGCCTTTATCTCCATTTGATCATCCCTTTATAAACAAATCGTGACATTAAACTTATGGGTGTCGGGCTCTACTCCTGCAAGCAATCCAGGAGTGACTTCCGACACTAACACTCATCATGGAATTTCTTCTTGTGTTCCAACACTCATGGGATTTGTAGCCAAATCCACTACAACTATAGCATCTCATAGTGTTACAGTGAACAGCAATGTGTCCTCGTTGATCACATCTCCAACACCTCATGGTGTTATAAAATATTCCATTATATCTCCTTTCATAAGATCTACATTCAAAATCTTTGTGACCATATCCATTACATGCATAACAATGCCCATGAAAAATACTTTCATACCTTTGCTTTGGTGTAACACACCCACTACGGGAACTAAGATTTTTCGCCTTTTACTTTCTCCTTCATTATCAAAGGACAGAGTTCCCAAATTCCTACGAGGTTCTAGCATAGGCTAGGTATTTCAATCGGGACCTTCACCAAACCAATTCACTGGTTCTTTTGTTGAAAATCTGTCATGTGCAATTCACGCATCAAGTGTGGGATTTACTTCCATGTGTCCATCGGTTGTGACCTCGGGCTGAGCCAATAGATGTCGTTCGCATTTTAGGACTTTGGAAACTGAGATTTCTAAATGCAAGGGAATCGAATTCTTCGACTCTTCAAACCTCGAAACCTGAAATCCTATTCACACCAAGCCGCTTCGGGATTTCACTCACCAGAACTTCGCGTACCAGGATTTTGCGATGTATGATGATGGGGGTTCATACACTTAGGATTTCCAGCTACCACAACACCGAAACCCACATATCTACTAAGTTCTTTTTGGGGTTTTTCAAGTCAGGATTCCGCGATATGCGAGGACGAGGGGCCTCGCATCTAGGATACTCGAGAGTCGAAACTCCGAAGTTCATATATCCTCTAAACTCACTTTGGGGTTTCGCAAGTTGGGATTTTGTGATGTGCGATGACAAGAGGTCTCGCATCTAGGTTTCCCGAGAGCCGAAACTCCGAAGTTCATATATATATATATATATATATATATATATANATACGCTAAGCTCATTTTGGGGTTTCGCAAGTCGGGATATCACTATGTGCGATGACAAGAGGTCTAGCATCTGAGTTTCCTGGGAGCTGAAACTCCAAAGTTCATACATACACACTAAGATCGTTTCGGGGTTTTGCAAGTCAGGATTTCGCGATGTGCGATGACAAGAGGTCTCGCACTTGAGCCTCCAGGAGATGAAACTCTGAAACACCAAACTCTAGCCACGCTATACAATTTCGGGGTTTCTCATATCGGGATTTCGCAACTAGTGAATACAAGGAACTAACCCTTGGGATTACTAGGTACCGAAATGCCAAAACATCAAAATCTATTCACGCTCTATCATTTCAGGGTTTCTCACATTGGGATTTCAAAACTAGTGAATACAAGGAAACTAACCCTTGGGATTCTCGGGTGCCGAAATGTCGAAATGCCGAGAGGTATCCTCGCTAAGCTGCTTTCGGTGACAGGGATGAAACAAATTCATGGGCTTACTAAAACGGTAGTCCTTCCAAGGAACTCACTCCTCTCTGTATGGTGAGGGAATTTTCCAGGAAGGAGGTGCCTTCAGGGAAATCCAACCAAGGCATCACGTGAGTTAAGTACATGGGACAAATCTCTCGAGGACGGACTTGAAATATGAACTTTTTCAATATATACATATATATATATAAACCGAATATGGTCATACAAGTATAAGCATGCATCCACCATTTCCGATCAAAATTCCAGGCAAAATGTCTATACAGAAACCATTTATGAGTGTACAACCATGAGCATGCATTCCATTAGTATAGAATTTAAGATGCAAGACATAAATACTTATCAGAAAACACCAGGTGTAACGCAACTGCTAAGAGAGGTGCTCTTTTCCACCCAACTGTAGGCTCAGTGACTCCCAACATATTTACCACTATCCACCCCCGAGCTAGACCACGATACTTTGAGACTCAGTCTCCTACTTCCCACTCGTCAAAAGTCAAGGATGAAGATTACTCTCCTTCTCCTCTGCTCAAGACTCGTCGTGTTTTTTTTTCCAGAGTTCCTCTAGTTCTCCTCTACAATTCCTGTTGTGTTCTCCCCCTCTCCCCACACTTCCTTTCTTGCTTTTGTCCTGCAAGGTTGTGTGTGGCGTGAATTCCCCCGCCCACCTACCATCCTAGCGAGTAATTCATTCCAGGGCCAGAGAGCAGCTTTGGTCTTTGACCTAGTAAAGACCAATACGATATTGGTTCAGTGGAAGTTAACGCCACCATTCCAGGTTCCTTCCACCACCTTTCATCCACAATCATGGTCTATTTTTCATCACATCCCCCTCTTAGCAGTCATGCAACATATATTCACACATAATTTACATTCAACGACCCTTTATACAGGGTCCGTCAAATCACACATTTACATCTTGGAGTTTGTCATAGTTCTTGGCCAATATAGTTATTTTTACAGACTGGGGGAAGTAGGGTGTTAAAATTCCCTCCCCATTAAAGGAACATCGTCCTCAATGTTCTATCTATAAATAGAATGTGTAAGTACAGAAGTAAACAAAATTGGATATGTATGTTTCATGGCATCTTCCATTTCCCATGTAGCCTCATCTGGGCCAAAATGTTTCCACTGCACCTTGACCTGTGCAATCGTTCGGTTCTTGGGTGGGGTTTCCTTTCTGTCTAGTATGGATTGAGGTTTTGGTAGGAATTCTCACTCCTCTTTCCACCTAGATCATAGACCAGTCGATTATATGATTAGAATCATGTACATATTTCTTCAATAATGAAACATGGAAAACATTATGTGCTTTTACTGTGGGAGGAAGTGCTAGCCTATATGCTACAGGTCCCACTCTATCTAGAAATTCAAAGGGTCCACAATATCAAGGTTCCAACTTGGCACATGCTCCCATCTTCAGGGAACTCTTCATGGGCCTAACTCTGAGGTATATGTGGTCTCCCGCCTCGAATTCTCTTGGAGTTCTCTTTTGGTCTGCGTAACTTTTCTGTCGGTTCTGAGTGACCTTTAGATTTTGTTTTATCTGAATCACTTGTTGTTCCATTTCTTTCAACATGTCTGGTCCAACAGTAACTCTATTTATGGGATTACTCCAACTGACTGGAGTATTGCATGGCCTACCATAGAGGACTTCGAAAGGGCTTGTCTTCAGGGATTCCTGGTAGCCGTTGTTGTAAGCGAATCCCACCGGTGGTAGGAAATATTCCCACTTGTTGGGTTGATGCATTATGTGCATCCTGAGCATGTCTTCTAATATTTGGTTCACTTTTTCCGTCTGTCCATCGGTTTGAGGGTGATAGGCTATGATAAATAGTAACTTGGTCTCCAAACCAGCCATCAGTGATTTCCAAAAGTTGGAAGTAAATTTCATGTCTCTGTCAGACACGATCTATTTCGGCATACCATGCAGTCTGAATATCTCCTTCATGAATACGTTGGCAATGTCTATTGCCTTACAATTCGAATTGACGGGGATAAAATGAGTGGACTTGCTCAATTTATCCACCACTACCATGATGGCGTCATTTTGTTTGGTCGAGGTTGGTAATCCGGTGATGAAATCCATGGAGATTGTTTCCCATTTCCATTCTGAGATTGGTAGAGGTTGTAATAATCCTACTGGGTGTAGGTGTTCTGCTTTAACCTATTGGAATTCTATGCATTTGGCTAAGTACTCAGCTATGTATTTCTTCAATCCAGGCAAATAGAATTGTTTCCTAGTGGTTGTGATCATCTTCTAGTATCCTGGATGACCAATATAGGGTTTGTTGTGTAGTTCATCCATTATGAACCTCTTCAAGTCGTCACAATCTGGGATATACAATCTGTTTATGTAAGTGAGTAGACCTCCTTCCATCATCTGGGGTTATACTTTGGTCTGAAGAACGCTGGAGTGCTGACATCCCCAAATTCTGAACCAGAGAATATTTACTTAGCAACGCCAACACAGATGCTCGTCAATAGATCTCACTGGTTTAATTTGTTTATGTTGATGTTTATGTTCCCCAAGGGTTAGGTATTCAAGGGTTTTACAAACAAGTGTTTTCCCTGTGCTATATCTCTCTGATATACGTGCGGGGTCCAACAGTAGTACTCGGACCAATATCTCAGGGCACTAAGAACAGTGTGCGCTTAAGAACCACTTGTATTTCCTACATGTATGAATCCCTCAACCGCGGGTTTATGCACGTAACGATAGATCTCTGTGGCTTAAAGACGCCGAAATACGTCTCTACCCTGGAAAAAAATACCCACAATTTCTGCCAAGGAAAGTGCTCTGATACCACTTGCAAGATACCAGATATATAAAATATGCAGAACAGAAATGAAATGCTAGAAATGACAGAATGATAGTAGAATATCCAACATAATCTTCACAATACACAGAAATGATATACGAAATAGCAACAAAAATAGCACTTTTATTAAGATAGCAATGTTCACAGGCCTCTTCGAGGGGGAAACCTCCAGTCGAGCAGCGCTCTGTTACAATAATCTCCCAGCTAGGGTTCTCATACCCTCGCCTCTTATTTATACTAAATATTTCTATTAAAATAAGCATCTAGAGGAAGATCCTTCTAGAAGCGGAAGCTTCTATTAGGTCTTCTTACATCCACCTTATTCTATTTTATTAAAAGGCCTTATTAATATTGACCTTTATTACATCCGAATACATTGATCTACCTATGTGCGGGTTAGGACCTTAACAATATCAATGACAACTCATTGATCCATCTTCATCTATGCATTCTCATCAAGGAAAATACATATTATATTACATCAATCATCAATCAATCAATCCTTTGACATCAATCAATCACTTGAAATCAATCAATGACATCAATCAATCAA
>ML778119.1:754763-767504 GCA_009831015.1 Picea engelmannii | reverse complement strand
ATGTACTAGAAAAGTACCAATCATGCATCAAAAATAGATCAACAATGATGTACAACATGATCACCTCATCAACTCGCCAACCATATGTCCCAATATGTAGCCCAATCCACATGAAAAATGCATGCACCATGATATCAACATATTCTTCCAATAATACATCATAAGATATATCAATGAAACTTAAATATGTACCAGCCATGTACACCAACAGATCAGCATCAATCCATGCTCATGGGTTAGTGTCATGCACTCGAGATTTTATTTTACATAATGCAATAGATGAACACTTAAACCTGCAGCAAATAGTGTCAGAACCTGCAACAAACAATGTCAGACCCTGCAACAAAGTGTTATACCATCACATTAGGATGCAAGCCATGTGCATAGCCTTTTTCTCAAGGCTTTACCACATATAACTGGTCTGCTGCACAACAGCTCACGTATGTACATGACCTATACAAGGTCATCTTGCGCATTTACACAACTGATAGCACTGTCACCCATGTATGCTTCAGTAGATGACTTACTTGAGCTTCCCTTCAGTCTTTCATTCTGTTCTGGTTGCTCTGTCTTCTTCACCCACTTTTGTAGATGTCCCTACTCCTCAGAACTTGAGCTCTGAGCATCCATATTTTCAAATATGTCTCCCTTCCTTACTTCATTCCTTCTTCTATCCATGCTATTTGAATTTCTCATTGTTAGCGATATTTCTTGTCTCGAGATTAGGCATACCCAGGTCTATGGTTTGCATGGGAATCACCTGAGTTTATCACGAGATAATCCCATTTTGTAGCAGTGAGTCGAGCAAGCGAGCAGGAAAAGTTTTGTCTTCAACAGTCGAGAATCATCCTCAAATCAAATCGACGGTCAGAATCTTACAGAGGAGATCGACGAAATATCTTCAGTCGTTAGATCTCGAGAAGTTATGCCGGGGTTAACCCCTAGTGTGCAGAGGAGGAGAGTCGAGTTTCAGTTCATCGAAGAATCGGAGTTTTCGAAGACAAGAAACTCTTGCATGTAGGAATCGTGATCCGTGATTTCCTGACTGGATCAGAATAGTCCGTCAACAGGGACACGTGGCGAGAGCTCCCACAGAGTCGGGGATCGGGGAACTGAAAGTCCCGTGCACATGACAGTAGGAATCGCGATAACCTGATACCCGATTTCCCGACGGATTTAAAGACCGTAGTGGGGGACAGATGTCGGAAGGAAAATCCTTGTAGGGAGACAACTCCAAGAGGCATCGACATGTCGCGAGCTCGGAGGTTCGTGAGTTAGAGCTGCAAATATTTGCGTCCAGAGTTGCGAGATCGCGAGAAGCGATATCTCGGCAACCACCGGTTAGCATGTGGGACCGCAAGTGGAAGACAGGTGGTAGGTTTTCGCGACGGAGGACGGACCATTGACATGTCAATGGCCATGAGCCATCGGGTTTCCGAGAATCACGAGTCCCAGGGACTCTTGTATCGAGACATCAAAAACGTAGAAACCCCGTCAGAGGTTCAGCTTAGGTCATATAAGAGGTGGTCACATGGATCATAGTATAGCCAGGAGGGATAATCCATACACGCGCGCATAGGAGAATCGGTGATCGAGAATTCAAAGGGTCAAGAACTCTTGACAACGGGGAATGAGAAACCCCGAAACCCGATACAGAGTCAGGAAAAGGTCTCAGTGAAGTTCAGGAGATCGTAAGGAAAGGAGAAGAGACCTGTGGTCTAGGTCGGAGTTTCATCAAGGATTTCACTCGGGGATCCAAAGAGCCTCTTCGGCTCAACAGAAAAGGAGAAAGAGGGTGGGTGAAGCCTCACGTCACCCATTTATTGCAAAGTATGGAGGTCCTGGCTGAAATAGACACAGAAGGGTCCCTTGTACCAGTTCTCTTCAGGAAAGCTATGTCGAGTCTCCAACTCACTAGAGAAGCCTGCACAGGCCAGTTCAATATTCAAAGGGCTCAGCTACCCCCTGGCGCGAGCCATGCTGAATTAAAGAGGTGTATGACCGGGGAACAACTGGCAGATTTGATGGAGGCAGACTAATAGCCCGTCCTGATAGAGAAGCTCCTTAATGTTAAGAATTGAATTCACGATATGATCGTGCCTTGGGGGCCAGAGCTAGTCCCAAGTATATGTAGGAATTTTTTCCATTTTTGTAAGGATCGATGGTTGAGCAGAGCTCCCGGTTGTAAAACTTTAATGAAGCATTGTTTTCTGGTTATTTTTAGACTTCTGAGACTTCTTGCCTTATGAATACCAGTTTCTTTACATCTTTGTGATACTGTGTTAGAGAAGCTCGTAATTGGATGATCCAGTCGAGTTGTAGCTGTTATAGGATGACATTGTAATGGATCACTTTAATAGTTACAGAGTCTCTAATCAGTTCTTGTGATTTTCCCATCGCTGAGTGACTTGGAATTGGAGGATCCATTCAAGTCCCCTTTCAGTTTCTTGAGACCCTGAACCAAGTGAATCTTGCATTCAAAGTTTTTCTTCTGCAAACTGTTGAAATCCTGTTGCCCAAAGTTGTTTGTTCACTTTCCTACTACGTCTTCCACCTGTTCATCTTTTTAATCAACATACCGGCTGAAGTTAGGATTCTAGACCTCCTTTGTTCTTTACGTACCAGATCCAATCCTTGAGTTAGAGTGATATCTCCTCGAGCCTTTATCTCCATTTGATCATCCCTTTATAAACAAATCGTGACATTAAATTGATGGGTGTCGGGCTATGCTCCTGCAAGTAATCCAGTAGTGACTTCTGACGCTAACATTTCAGGCGCCGTTGTCGGGGATCGAAGTTGAATATTTTTCCCTGGGAAGAATGACATTGAGCCTCTGATTCTGAAGGTGCATCAGACATCAGAGCCCTTAAAGATTGCTACTGTGCACCTGGCGACTCCACTGTGGCGACTCCATTGTTTCCACATCATTGTTTCAGCTATGACTACTGTTAACACACCTGAAAGCCAACCCTAAGGAGCTTTCTCGAGAAGGTTTCAGCAGCTGCTTTCTCAGTCTGAGAAGCTTCCTGGGGTAACGACAACGTTAAGATATGGCCTTTGATGGTGAACAAGGACCAGGCATATTTGAAGTGTCGCATCTTTCACCTGGCGACTCCATGATTCAAGGATCAATTGGCGACTCCACTGGTTCGATATGGAGAAAATTGTGGCTCAAAGGTTTGCGTTCTGTGACTTTTCTCAGATAGTTTGCTTTCCTAATGCACTTCCTGATAGAGACATTTGGGAAGATTTCCTCCCCGAATTTCATGCAAATGATTGGGAGGTACCAGCTGAGAATTTATTGGACTTCCACGAGGGTATCCACCTACACAATATCACGCTGAGGATGTCCAGATTAAACTCTTCAGGTTTTCCTTGAAGGGAGCTGCTCTTGAATGGTGTCGGTCTCTTCCCACTGCAAGCATCCGCTCTTTAGCAGGATTTCATACAACTTTCAATTTGTTTTGCAAAGACTATTATCCAGTTGTTCACTTGTTTGAAAGTTGTTGTAAATAGTTTTCTTCACTCCATGAAGCCTCTGTTGGCCCGAAAGACCGTGACCATGATAAAGCCTTTTCTGTGGAGGAAAGCATTTGCCATGAAAAAATAGAGGTGTTGAATGATATCAGTGGTGTTAGTTCGAGGACGAAAGCATCAGACATCATATCGGACGTGTATGTTCTTTTAGATGTTCATAAAGATCAACACGCCTCCTGTGGAGATTATGAGTTGGTAGAGCAGATGTGGTCCATGATAGATGGCTCACCTAAGTATCGGGTTGAAGCAGATGTTCCTAGTAGTTTTTCTCATGATGACGAAGACCCTCTCTTTTTAAAAGAAGGGTTACTTGTGGAGGAGGACTATTCTCTTTTTCTTCACGAGATTTCCCACGATGTATTTACATTTGGGATTGAAAAGGAGGATCTGGAGATCGTTCCTTGTTTGCAATATGAAGAAGCTTGGTGCTCACCCAGCTTTAACGACTACTCACTTGAGGAGCAGCAGGGCCCCACATCACAGATTGGTGACCTGGGTGGCATCCAGCCCGTGTATGACAGCTATGAATCAGGTTCTGAGCTGGACACCCAGAACTTCCAAGAGAAGACTGCAGAGCCTTCTCCTCTGTTCACAAATGAAAGACAATGCGAGGAAATCAGCCCCCCTGAGCAGCAAATTGAAAAGCAGAGCTCTCCCACAGGTCATATCTATGATGATTATGACTCTGACCCTTGGGAGAGCCAAGAAGAGGTACCAGAAGAACCAGAGGAGCAGTCGAAGACGCAGTTTACAGACTGCGCAGAGCCAGTCAGTGAGAAGCCACCACCTAAGATCAGGGAGCCCTTTTCAGTTATTCACCTGCCTGTGCTTATTAGAGATATTTGACCGCGGGTGAACAACTGTGTAGCAGAAGAGGTTGTATTTCCCCAATTCCTTGGAAATGGCCACTCATTCGGTGACCCTGTCAGCAAATACATGGAGTGGCATTTCCCCTATGCCTTGGAGCCACCCTATTTCATCTCAACTCCAGCATGTAAGGAGGAGTTGTAGAGTGTAGCCGTTATGCTATCATGGTTACACCATCTGCTGGTGATCATCCACAGAACGAAGGATCTTCTATCCAGTAAGCTGCTTGAATGGCTATGGTGGAAGTTCTCTTTCACCTAGCCCATGTAAAATATTGTATTAGTTTAGGATTGTGTATAAATAATCTCCTTGAGCATGTAGCTTTATTTTGTTACTTTTATTTTTCGGCCTGTATTTTCAGCAGCGGGGTGTTTTCAGCATGACTCCATAGCCCAACAGCAAGGCACTGAAGTTGCAGAATGAGTTCTTAGAGCATCGCAGGGATGACTCTATCCCCCATGGAGCCTAATGTTAGTGATATTTCTTGTCTCGGGATTAGGCGTACCCAGGTCTGCGATTTGAACAGGAAGCACCTGAGTTTATCATGAGATAATCCCATTTTTTAGCAGTGAGTCGAGAAAGCGAGCGGGCAAAGTTTTGTCTTCAGCAGTCGAGAATCATCCTCAAAGCAAATCGACGGTCAGAATATTACAGAGGATATCGACGAAATCTTGTCAACCGTTAGATCTCAATAAGTTGTGTCGGGGTTAACCCCTAGTGTGCAGAGGAGGAGAGTCGGGTTTCAGTTCATCGGAGAATCGGAGATTTCGAAGACAAGAAACTCTTGCATGTAGGAATCGCGATCCATGATTTCCTGAGTGGATCAGAACCATCCATCAATAGGGACACGTGGCGAGAGCTCTCGCTGAGTCGGGGATCGGGGAACTGAAATTCCCGTGCACATGACAGAGGGAATCGCGATATCCCGATACGCGATTTCCCGACGGAGTTAAAGACCGTAGTGGGGGACAGGTGTCAGAAGGACAATCCTTGTAGGGAGACAACGCCAAGTGGCATCGGCATGTCGCGAGCTCGGAGGTTCGTGAGTTAGAGCTGCAAAGATTTGCGTCTAGAGTTGCGAGATCATGAGAAGCGATATCTCGGCAACCGTCAATTAGCATATGCGACCGCAAGTGGAAGACAGGTGGCAGGTTTTCACGATGGGGGATGGACCGTTGACATGTCAATGGCCATGAGCCATCGGGTTTCGAAGAATCGTGAGTCCCGGGGACTTGTGTATCGAGACATCAAAAATGTTGAAACCCCGACAAAGGTTCGGCTCAGGTCATATAAGAGGTGGTCGCATGGATCATAGTATAGCCAAGAGGGCTAACCCATACACGCGCTCATCGGAGAATCGGTGATCGGGAATTCAAAGGGTCAAGAACTCTTGACAACGGGGAATGCGAAACCCCGAAACCCGATACAAAATTGGGGAAAGGTCTCGGTGAAGTTCAGGAGATCGTAAGGAAAGGAGAAGAGACCTGTGGACTAGGTCGAAGTTTCATCAAGGATTTCACTCGGCGATCCAAAGAGCCTCTTCGACTCAGCAGAAAAGGAGAAAGAGGGTGGGTGTAGCCTCGCGTCACCCATTTATTGCAAAGTATGGAGGTCCTGGTTGAAATAGACACAGAAGGGTCCCTTGTACCGGTTCTCTTCAGGAAAGCTACGCCGAGTCTCCAACTCACCAAAGAAGCCTGCACATGCCAGTTCAATATTCAAAGGGCTCAGCTACCCCCTGGCGCAAGCCATGCTTAAATAAAGAGGCGCATGACAGGGGAACAGAGGGCATATTTGATGGAGGCAGACTGACAGCCCGTCCTGATAGAGAAGCTCCACAACGTTAAGCATTGAATTCACGATATGATCACGCCTTGGGCGTCGGAGCTAGTCCCAAGTATATGTAGGCATTTTTTCCATTTTTGTAAGGATCGATGGTTGAGCAGAGCTCCTGGTTGTAAAACTTTAATGCAGCATTGTTTTCTGGTTATTTTTAGACTTCTTGCCTTATGAATGCCAGTTTCTTTACATCTTTGTTATACTGTGTTAGAGAAGCTCGGAATTGGAGGATCCAGTCGAGTTGTAGTTGTTATAGGATGACATTGTAATGGATCACTGTAATAGTTACGGAGTCTCTAATTAGTTCTTGTGATTTTCCCATCGCTGAGTGACTTGGAATTGGAGGATCCAGTCAAGTCCCCTTTTAGTTTCTTGAGACCCTGAACCAACCAGATCTTGCATTCAGATTTTTTCTTCTACAAACTGTTGAAATCCTGTTGCCCAAAGTTGTTTGTTCACTTTTCCTACTACGTCTTCCACCTGTTCATATTTTTAATCAACCCACCTGCTGAAGTTAGGATTCCATACCTCCTTTGTGCTTTACGTACCAGATCCAGTCCCTGAGTTAGAGTGATATCTCCTCGAGCCTTTATCTCCATTTGATCATCCCTTTATAAAAAAATCGTGAAATTAAACTGATGGGTGTCGGGCTCTGCTCCTGCAAGCAATCCACGAGTGACTTCCGACGCTAACACTCATCATGGAATTTCTTCTTGTGTTCCAACACTCATGGGATTTGTGGCCAAATCCACTACAACTATAGCATCTCATAGTGTTACAGTGAACAGCAATGTGTCCTAGTTGATCACATCTACAACACCTCATGGTGTTATAAAATATTCCATTATATCTCCTTTCATAAGATCTACATTCAAAGTATTTGTGACCATATCCATTACATGAATAACAATGCCCATGAAAAATACTTTCATACCTTTTCTTTGGTGTAACACACCCACTATGGGAACTAAGATTTTTCTCCTTTTACTTTCTCCTTCATTATCAAGGGACAGAGTTCCAAAATTCCTACGAGGTTCTAGCATAGGCTAGGTCTTTCAATCGGGAACTTCACCAAACCAATTCACTGGTTCTTTTGTTGAAAATCCATCATGTGCAATTCATGCATCAAGTGTGGGATTTACTTCCATGTGTCCATCAGTTGTGACCCGGGGCTGAGCCAATAGATGTCGTTCGCATTTCAGGACTTTGGAAACCGAGAGTTCTAAATGCAAGGGAATCGAATTCTTCAACTCTTCAAACCTCGAAACCCGAAATCCTATTCACACCAAGCCACTTCGGGATTTCACTCACTGGAACTTCGCGTACGGGGATTTTGTGATGTATGAAGACGGGGGTTCATACACTTCGGATTTCTACGTGCCACAACACAGAAACCCACATATCTACTAAGTTCCTTTCGAGGTTTTGCAAGTCAGGAATTCGCGATATGTGAGGACAAGGGGCCTCGCATCTAGGATACTCGAGAGCCGAAACTCCAAAGTTCATATATCCTCTAAACTCACTTCGGGGTTTCGCAAGTTGGGATTTCATGATGTGCGATGACAAGAGGTCTCGCATCTAGGTTTCCCGAGAGCCGAAACTCCGAAGTTCATATATATATATATATATATATATATGCTAATATCGTTTCGAGGTTCCACAAGTCAGGATTTCGCAAGGTGCCATGACAAGAGGTCTTGCATATGAGTTTCCCGGTAGCCGAAACTTCGAAGTTCATATATATACTCTAAGCTCATTTTGGGGTTTCGCAAGTCGGGATTTCACGATGTGCGATGACAAGAGGTCTAGCATCTGAGTTTCCTGGGAGTTGAAAATCCAAAGTTCATATATACACACTAATATCGTTTCGGGGTTTTGCAAGTCGGGATTTCGTGATGTGCGATGACAAGAGATCTTTCACTTGAGTCTCCAGGAGATGAAACTCTGAAACACCAAACTCTAGCCACGCTATACCATTTTGGGGTTTCTCATATCGGGATTTCGCAACTAGTGAGTACAAGGAACTAACCCTTGGGATTCCTGGGTACCGAAATGCCAAAACATCAAAATCTATGCACGCTCTATCATTTCAAGGTTTCTCACATTGGGATTTCGCAACTAGCGAATACAAGGAAACTAACCCTTGGGATTCCCGTGTGCCAAAATGTCGAAATGTCGAGAGGTATCCTCGCTAAGATGATTTCGGTGACAGGGATGAAACAAATTCATGGGCTTACTAAAATGGTAGTCCTTCCAAGGAACTCACTCCTCTCTGTACGGTGAGGGAATTTTCCAGGAAGGAGGTGCCTTCAGGGAAATCCAAACAAGGCATCGTGTGAGTTAAGTACATGGCACAAATCTCTCGAGGACGGACTTGAAATATGAACTTGTTCAATATATACACATATATATATATATATAAACCGAATATGGTAATACAAGTATAAGCATGCATCCACCATTTCCAATCAAAATGCCAGGCAAAATTTCTATACATAAACCATTTATGAGTGTACAACCATGAGCATGCATTCCATTAGTATAGAATTTAAGAAGCAGGATATAAATACTTATCAGAAAACACCAGGTGTAACGCAACTGCTAAGAGAGGTGATCATTTCCACCCAACCGTAGGCTCAGTGACTCCCAACATATTTACCACTAGCCACCCCCGAGCAAGACCACGAGACTTTGAGACTCAGTCTCCTACTTCCCACTCGTCAAAAGTCAAGGATGAAGATTACTCTCCTTCTCCTCTGCTCAAGACTCGCCATGTTTTTTTTTCCAGAGTTCCTCTAGTTCTCCTTTGCAACTCCTATTGTGTTCTCCCACTCTCTCCACACTTCCTTTCTTTCTTTTTTCCTGCNCCCCCCCCCCCCCCCCACCTACCATCCTAGTGAGTAATTCATTCCAGGGCTAGAGAGCATCTTTGGTCTTTGACCTAGTAAAGACCAATACGATATTAGTTCAATGGAAGTTAACGCCACCATTCCAGGTTCCTTCCACCACCTTTCATCTGCAATCATGGTCTATTTTTCATCACATCCCCCTCTCAGCAGTCATGCAACATATATTCACACATAATTTACATTCATCGACCCTTTATACAGGGTCCGTCAAATCACACATTTACATCTTGGAGTTTGCCATAGTTCTTGGCCAATATAGTTATTTTTACAGACTGGGGGAACTAGGGTTTTAAAATTCCCTCCCCCTTAAAGGAACATCATCCTCAATGTTCTATCTATCAATAGAACGTGTAAGTACAGAAGTAAACAAAATTGGATATGTATGTTTCATGGCATCTTCCATTTCCCATGTAGCCTCATCTAGGCCAAAATGTTTCCACTGCACCTTGACCTATGCAATGGTTTGGTTCTTGAGCGGGGTTTCCTTTCTGTCTAGTATGCATTGAGGTTTTGGTAGGAATTCTCACTTTGGTTCCACCTGGATCATAGACCAGTCAATTATATTATTAGAATCATGTACATATTTCTTCAATAATGAAACATGGAAAACATTATGTGCTTTTACTGTGGGAGGAAGTGCTAGCCTATAGGCTACAGGTCCCACCCTATATAGAACTTCAAAGGGTCCACAATATCAAGGTGCCAACTTGGCACATGCTCCCATCTTCAGGGAACTCTTCCTGGGCCTAACTCTGAGGTATATGTGGTATCCCGCCTCGAATTCTCTTGGATTTCTCTTTTTGTCGGCGTAACTTTTCTGTCGGTTCTGAGAGACCTTTAGATTTTGTTTTATCTGAATCACTTGTTGTTCCATTTCTTTCAACATGTCTGGTCCAATAGTAACTCTATTTATGGGATTACTCCAACTGACTGGAGTATTGCATGGCCTACCGTAGAGGACTTCGAAAGGGCTTGTCTTCAGGGATTCCTGGTAGCCGTTGTTGTAAGCGAATCCCACCAGTGGCAGGAAATCTTCCCACTTGTTGGGTTGATGCATTACGTGCATCCTGAGCATGTCTTCTAATATTTGGTTCACCCTTTCCATCTGTCCATTGGTTTGAGGGTGATAGGCTATGCTAAATAGTAACTTGGTCTCCAAACCAGCCATCATTGATTTCCAAAAGTTGGAAGTAAATTTCGTGTCTCTGTCAAACACGATCTCTTTCGGCATACCATGCAGTCTGAATATCTCCTTCATGAATACGTTGGCAATGTATATTTCCTTACAAGTCAACTTG
The DNA here is from genome assembly GCA_009831015.1 of Picea engelmannii. NCBI lineage: Eukaryota > Viridiplantae > Streptophyta > Pinopsida > Pinales > Pinaceae > Picea > Picea engelmannii. Next base: position 757,054 of record ML778119.1, on the reverse strand, counting down.
ACGGGGATAAAATGAGCGGACTTTCTCAATTTATCCACCACTACCATGATGGCGTCATTCTGTTTGGTCGAGGTTGGTAATCCGGTGATGAAATCCATGGAGATTGTTTCCCATTTCCATTCTGAGATTGGTAGAGGTTGTAATAATCCTACTGGGTGTCGATGTTCTGCTTTAACCTTTTGGCATTCTATGCATTTGGCTAAGTACTCAGCTATGTATTTCTTCAATCCAGGCCAATAGAATTGTTTCCTAGTGGCAGTGATCATCTTCTAGTATCCTGGATGACCAATATAGGGTTTTTTGTGCAGTTCATCCATTATGAACCTCTTCAAGTCGTCACAATCTGGGATATACAATCTTTTTATGTAAGTGACCAGACCTCCTTCCATCATCTAGGGTTATACTTTGGTATGAAGAATGCTGCAGTGCTGAAATCCCCAAATTCTGAGCCAGAGAGTATTTACTTAGCAACGCCAACACAGATGCGCGTCAATAGATCTCGCTGGTTTAATTTGTTTATGTTGATGTTTATGTTCCCCAAGGGTTAGGTATTCAAGGGTTCTATAGACAAGGGTTTTCCCTGTGTTATAGCTCTCTGATATACGTGTGGGGTCCAACAGTAGTACTCAGCCCGATATCTCAGGGCACTAAGAACAGATGTGCGCTTAAGAACCACTTGTATTTCCTGCGTGTATGAATCCCTCAATCGCAGGTTTATGAACCTAATGACAGATCTCTGTGGCTTAAAGACGTCGGAATACGTCTCTACCCTGGAAAAAAATACCCACAATTTTTGCCAAGGAAAGTGCTCTGATACCACTTGCAAGATACGAGATATATAAAATATGCAAAACAGAAATGAAATGCTAGAAATGACAGAATGATAGTAGAATATCCAGCATATTCTTCACAATACACATAAATGATATACAAAATAGAAACAGAAATAGCACTTTGATTAAGATAGCAATGTTCACAGGCCTCTTTGAGGAGGCAACCTCCAGTCGAGCAGCACTCTATTACAATAATCTCCCAGCTAGGGTTCTCATACCCTCACCTCCTATTTATACTAAATATGTCGATTAAGAGAAGCATCTAGAGGAAGATCCTTCTAGAAGCGGAAGCTTCTATTAGGTCTTCATACATCAACCTTATTCTATTTTATTGAAAGGCCTTATTAATATTGACCTTTATTACATCCGAATACATTGATCTACCTATGTGCAGGTTAGGACCTTAACAATATCAATGAAAACTCATTGATCCATCTTCATCTATGCATTCTCATCAAGGAAAATACATATTATATTACATCAATCATCAATCAATCAATCCTTTGACATCAATCAATCACTTGAAATCAATCAATGACATCAATCAATCAAACCATTGGCATCAATGACAACATGATCCAAAAATCTCCCCCTTTGGCATTGATGGCAATACCAACATTGATTTCAACACCAATTACCAATTATTGATGTCAACATGTAGATAAGGCATGCTCTACATCAATAGTCAATGTGACTTTCTCTCCCCATCAATAAACATCAATCAAATCAATGTGATTAACTCTCCCCCTTTAACATCAATGGCAAAGGGCCATTCTCATCTTGGGGTTGCTCCCCTTGCTTGAACTCTTTTTGGGGTTACTCCTGCTGTCTCAATGCCTTTGATCTCCCTTTGAATAATCTCTCCCCTTTTGAACAAGTGATATCACTCTGAAGTAATGCTGAAGATACATCGAACATACTCCCCCTGTGACCATTTCTCCCCCTAAAATTATGCTCATGTTCTCTTTCTTCAAGTATAGGGCTCTTTTATAGGTATGCATCTAATAAATATCTCCTCCTAGAATCATGGGAATAAGAATGACTCCCCCTATGGGTATGTCTTCCCTATCTTTTCTAGAAGATGAACATTGTGCTACCATATAACGATCCTTGGACCTGTTCATGCATCAAACTCGTGCCATACCAAGCATCATGAAGAAAAAGATATGTCAACAATGAAATAAAGAATCATGAGCAAAATATCAACCAAGTACATCCTGTACAAAATTTGTGTTCATCATGCACAACACCTATGTACATCAACATCATGCAATGTGCCAAAAGATATCATCCATGGAATGTATCAACCATATGACTTTATCAACATGCCAACATGTGCATCTACCAATATGCCAACCATGTGCATCCACCAATATGCCAACCATGTGCATCTACCAACATGCAAAACAATGTATCATATCACTCATGATATGTCTCCATCATGAACCAAGTGCCACA
>ML778119.1:742102-754548 GCA_009831015.1 Picea engelmannii | reverse complement strand
CCAATAGATGAACACTTAAACCTGCAGCAAATAGTGTCAGAACCTGCAACAAACAATGTCAGACCCTGCAACAAAGTGTTATACCATCACATCAGGATGCAATCCATGTGCATAGCCTTTTTCTCAAGGCTTTACCACATATACGCGGTCTGTTGCACAATAGCTCACGTATGTACATGACCTATACAAGGTCATATTGCGCATTTAGACAACTGATAGCACTGTCACATGTGTATGCTTCAATAGATGACTTACTTGAGCTTCCCTTCAGTCTTTCATTATGTTCTGGTTGCTCTGTCTTCTTCACCCACTTTTGTAGATGTCCCTACTCCTCAGAACTTGAGCTCTGAGCATCCATCTTTTCAAATATGTCTCCCTTCCTTACTTCATTCCTTCTTCTATCCATGCTATTTTAATTTCTCATTGTTAGCGATATTTCTTGTCTCGGGATTAGGCGTACCCAGGTCTGCGTTTTGCACGGGAAGCACCTGAGTTTATCACGAGATAATACCATTTTGTAGCAGTGAGTCGAGCAAGCGAGCAGGAAAAGTTTTGTCTTCAGCAGTCGAGAATCATCCTCAAAGTAAATCGACGGTCAGAATCTTACAGAGGAGATCGACGAAATCCCATCAGTCGTTAGATCTCGAGAAGTTGCATCGGGGTTAACCCCTAGTGTGCAGAGGAGGAGAGTCGGGTTTCAGTTCATCGGAGAATCGGAGTTTTCGAAGACAAGAAACTCTTTCATGTAGGAATCGCGATCCGTGATTTCCTGACTAGATCAGAACCGTCTGTCAACAGGGACACGTGGCGAGAGCTCCCGCAGAGTCGGGGATCAGGGAACTGAAAGTGTCGTGCACATGACAACAGGAATCGTGATATCCCGATACGCGATTTGTCGACGGAGTTAAAGACCGTAGTGGGGGACAGGTGTTGGAAGGACAATCATTGTAGGGAGACAACGCCAAATGGCATCAGCATGTCGTGAGCTCGGAGGTTTGTGAGTTAGAGCTGCAAAGATTTGCATCCAAAGTTGCGAGATCGCAAGAAGCGATATCTCGGCAACTACCGGTTAGCATGTGGGACCGCAAGTGGAAGACAGGTGGCAGGTTTTCGCGACAGAGGACGGACCATTGACATGTCAACGGCCATGAGCCATCAGGTTTCGGAGAATCGCGAGTCCCGGGGACTTGTGTATCGAGACATCAAAAATGTCGAAACCCCGACAAAGGTTCAGCTCAGGTCATATAAGAGGTGGTCGCATGGATCATAGTATAGCCAGGAGGGCTAACCCATACATGCGCTCATCGAAGAATCGATGATCGGGAATTCAAAGGGTCAAGAACTCTTGACAACGGGGAATGTGAAACCCCAAAACTCGATACAGAGTCGGGAAAAGGTCTCGGTGAAGTTCAGGAGATCGTAAGGAAAGCAGAAGAGACCTGTGGACTAGGTCGGGGTTTCATCAAGGATTTCACTCGGGGATCCAAAGAGCCTCTTCGGCTCAGCAGAAAAGGAGAAAGAGGGTGGGTGAAGCCTCGTGTCACCCATTTATTGTAAAGTATGGAAGTCCTGGCTAAAATAGACACAGAAGGGTCCCTTGTACCGGTTCTCTTCAGGAAAGCTACATTGAGTATCCAACTCACCAGAGAAGCCTGCACACGCTAGTTCAATATTCAAAGGGCTCATCTACCCCCTGGCACGAGCCATGCTTAATTCAAGAGGCGCATGACAGGGGAACAAAGGGAAGATTTGATGGAGGTAGACTGATAGCCCGTCCTGATAGAGAAGCTCCTCAACGTTAAGCATTGAATTCATGATATGATCGCGCCTTGGGGGCCGGAGCTAGTCCCAAGTATATCTAGACATTTTTGCCATTTTTGTAAGGATCTATGGTTGAGCAGATCTCCCGGTTGTAAAACTTTAATGAAGCACTGTTTTCTGGTTATTTTTAGACTTCTGAGACTTCTTGCCTTATGAATTCAAGTTTCTTTACATCTTTGTTATACTTTGTTAGAGCAGCTCGGAATTGGAGGATCCAGTCGAGTTGTAGATGTTATAGGATGTCATTGTAATGGATCACTGTAATAGTTATGGAGTCTCTAATCAGTTCTTGTGATTTTCCCATCGCTGAGTGACTTCGAATTGGAGGATCCAGTCAAGTCCCCTTTCAGTTTCTTGAGACCCTGAACCAAGCGGATCTTGCATTCAGAGTTTTTCTTTTGCAAACTGCTGAAATCCTATTGCCCAAAGTTGTTTGTTCACTTTTCCTACTACGTCTTCCACCTGTTCATCTTTTTAATCAACCCACCGGCTGAAGTTAGGATTCTAGACCTCCTTTGTTCTTTACGTACCAGATCCAGTCCCTGAGTTAGAGTGATATATCCTCGAGCCTTTATCTCCATTTGATCATCCCTTTATAAACAAATCATGACATTAAATTGATGGGTGTCGGGCTCTGCTCCTGCAAGCAATCCAGGAGTGACTTTCGACGCTAACATTTCTAGCGACGTTGTCGGGGATCGAAGTTGAATATTTTTCCTTGGGCAGAATGACATTGAGCCTCTGATTCTGAAGGTGCATCAGACATCAGAGCCCTTAAAGATTGCTACTGTGCACCTGGAAACTCCACTGTGGCGACTCCATTGTTTCCACATCATTGTTTCAGTTGTGACTACTGTCAGCACACCTGAAAGCCAACCCTAAGGAGCTTTCTCGAGAAGGTTTCAGCAGTTTCTTTCTCAGTCTGAGAAGCTTCCTGGGGTAATGAAAACGTTAAGATCTGGCCTTTGATGGTGAACAAGGACCAGGCATATTTGAAGTGTTGCATCTTTCACCTGGCGACTCCATGATTCAAGGATCAATTGGCGACTCCACTAGTTTGATATGGAGAAAATTCTGACTCAAAGGTTTGCATTCTGTGACTTTTCTTAGATAGTTGGCTTTCCTAATGCACTTCCTGATAGAGACATCTAGGAAGATTTCCTCCCAGAATTTCTCGCAAAGGATTGGGAGGTACCAGCTGAGCATTTATTGGACTTCCACGAGGCTATCCACAGACACAATATCACACATGAGGATGTCCAGATTAAACTCTTCAGGTTTTCCTTGAAGGGAGCTGGTCTTGAATGGTGTCGGTCTCTTCCCGCTGCAAGCATACACTCTTTAGCAGGTTTTCATACAACTTTCAATTCGTTTTGCAAAGACTACTATCCAGCTGTTCACTTGTTTGAAAGCTATTGTAAAGAGTTTTCTTCGCTTCATGAAGCCTTTGTTGGCCCTGAAGACCGTGTCCATGATAAATCCTTTTCTGTGGAGGAAAGAATTTGCCATGAAAAAATAGAGGTGTTGAATGATATCAGTGGTGTTAGCTCGAGGACGGAAGCATCAGACATCATATCGGATGTGTCTGTTCTTTTAGATGTTCATAAAGATCAACGCGCCTCCTGTGGAGATTATGAGTTGGTAGAGCAGATGTGGTCCATGGTAGATGGCTCACCTAAGTATCAGGTTGAAGCAGATGTTCCTAGTAGTTCTGCTCATGATGACGAAGACCCTCTCTTTTTAAAAGAAGGGTTAGTTGTGGAGGAGGACTGTTCTCTTTTTCTTCACAAGATTTCCCATGATGTATTTACATTTGGGATTGAAAAGAAGGATTTGGAGATCATTCCTTGTTTGCAAGATGAAGAAGCTTGGTGCTCACCCAGGTTTAACTACTACTCAGTTGAGGAGCAGCAGGGCCCCACATCACAGATTGATGACCTGGGTAGCAGCCAGCCCGTGTATGATAGCTATGAATCAGGTTCTGAGCTGGACACCCAGAACTTCCAAGAGAAGACTGCAGAGCCTTCTCCTCTGTTCACAAATGAAAGACAATGCGAGGAAACCAGCCCCCCTGAGYAGAAAATTGAAAAGCAGAGATCTCCCACAGGTCCTATCTATGATGATTATGACTCTAACCCTTGGGAGAGCCAAGAAGAGGTACCAAAAGAACCTTAGGAGTAGTCGAAGATGCAGTTTACAGACTGCGCAGAGCCATTCAGTGAGTAGCCACCACCTGAGATCAGTGATCCCTTTTCACTTAGTCACCCTCCTGTGCTTATTAGAGATATTCGACCGCAGGTGAACAACTGTGTAGCAGAAGAGGCTATATTTCGCCAATTCCTTGGAAATGGCCACTCATTAAGTGACCCTGTCAGCAAATACATGGAGTGGAATTTCCCCTATGCCTTGAAGTCGCCCTATTTCATCTCAACTCCAGCCTGTAAGGAGGAGTTGAAGAGTGTATCCGTTCTGCTGTCACGGTTACACCATCTGCTGGTGATCATCGATAGAAGGAAGGAGCTTCTATCCAGGAAGTTGCTTGAATGGCTATGGTGGAAGTTCTCTTTCACCTAGCCCATGTAAAATATTTTATTAGTTTAGGATTGTGTATAAATAAGCTCCTTGAGCATGTAGCTTTATTTTGTTACTTTTATTTTTCGGCATGTATTTTCATTAGCGGGATGTTTTCAGCATGACTCCATAGCCCAAGAACAAGGCACTGAAGCTGCGGAATGAGTTCTTAGAGCATCACAGGGATGACTCTATCCCCCATGGAGCCTAATGTTAGCGATATTTCTTGTCTCGGGATTAGGCGCACCCAGGTCTGCGGTTTGCACGGGAAGCACCTGAGTTTATCACGAGATAATCCCATTTTGTAGCAGTGAGTCGAGCAAGCAAGTGGGCAAAGTTTTGTCTTCAACAGTCGAGAATCATCCTCAAAGAAAATCGACGGTCAGAATCTTATAGAGGAGATCGAAGAAATCCCGTCAGTCGTTAGATCTCAAGAAGTTGCGGCGTGGTTAACCCCTAGTGTGCAGAGGAGGAGAGTTGGGTTTCAGCTCATCAGAGAATCGGAGTTTTCGAAGACAAGAAACTCTTGCATGTAGGAATCACGATCCATGATTTCCCGACTGGATCAGAACCATCCTTCAACAGGGACACGTGGCGAGAGCTCCCATAGAGTCGAGGATCGAGGAACTGAAAGTCCCGTGCACATGACAGTGGGAATCGCGATATCCCGATATGCGATTTCCCGACGGAGTTAAAGACCGCAGTGGGGGACAGGTGTCGGAAGGAAAATCCTTCTAGGGAGACAATGCCAAGTGGCATCAGCATGTCGCGAGCTCGGAGGTTCGTGAGTTAGAGCTGCAAAGATTTGCGTCCAGAGTTGCGAGATCGCGAGAAGCGATATCTCGACAACCGTCGGTTAGCATGTGGGACTGCAAGTGGAAGACAGGTGGCAGGTTTTTGCGATGGGGGACAGACCATTGACATGTCAATGGCCATGAGCCATCGGGTTTCGGAGAATCGCAAGTCCCGGGGACTTGTGTATCAAGACATCAAAAACGCCGAAACCCCGACAGAGGTACGGCTCAGGTCATATAAGAGGTGGTCGCATGGATCATAGTATAGCCATGAGGGCTAACCGATACGCGCGCTCATTGAAGAATCGGTGATCAAGAATTCAAAGGGTCAAGAACTCTTGACAACGTGGAATGAGAAACCCCGAAACCTGATACAGAGTCGAGAAAAGGTCTCGGTGAAGTTCAGGAGATCGTAAGGAAAGGAGAAGAGACCTGTGGACTAGGTCGAGGTTTCATCAAGGATTTCACTCGGGGATCCAAAGAGACTCTTCGACTCAGCATAAAAGGAGAAAGAGGGTGGGTGAAGCCTCGCGTCACCCATTTATTGCAAAGTATGGAGGTCCTAGCTGAAATAGACACAGAAGGGTCCCTTGTACCGGTTCTCTTCAGGAAAGCTACGTCGAGTCTCCAACTCACCAGAGAAGCCTGCACACGCCAGTTCAATATTCAAAGGGCTCAGCTACCCCTGGCATGAGCCATGCTGAATTAAAGAGGCGCATGACAGAGGAACAGAGGGCAGATTTGATGGAGGCAGACTGATAGCCCGTCCTGATAGAGAAGCTCCTACAAATTTGCTAGGAATTTGTCTAGGAATAAAAACCGGCACAAATGTGTCTAGGAATTTGCTGAGAACATTGTTCATCAAGAACATAAAAATGGCAGGGGCATTGGTCAATCTGAATGGTACTACCACAAACTCGTAGTGACCATATCTCGTCCTGAAGTCATTTTTGTGGATGCCTTCGCCCTTGATTAGGACTTGATGGTATCCATATCTCAAGTCAATTTTCGAGAAGATAGAGGCACCTCACAATTGATCGAACAAGTGATCGATCCTGGGTAAGGGGCACTTGTTCTTTATGGTTATCTTATTGAGTTGTCTATAATCTATACACAGTTGGAGGGTACCATATTTCTTTTTCACAAACAGGATCGGTGCTCCCCATGGAGACACGCTGGGTCAAATATAGCCTCTGTCCATCATTTCTTTCAGTTGTAATTTAAGTTCAACTAGCTCAGGTGTGCTCATCCTATAGGGTGTCCTAGACACTGTCACCACTCCTGGTGCAAGTTCTATTGAGAAGTCGATGTCCCTTCTCGGAGGTAGACTTGGTACCTCTTCCAGAAATACATCTTTGTATTCTCTCAGTGTGGGGTGTTCTTCGAGGCTTGGTTTGTCACCTTCAATTGTTTTCAACATCTGTATTGTATATAATGGATATCCTTTTCTGCAATACTTTCTCATTTGAAGAGCTGATATTTGTCTCAATGAGACAGGTTTTTGGATCCCTTGAAGGGTTATTCTTCTTCCTTCTTCACTTAAACATTCCAAGGTTTTATGGTAACAGTCTAGTTTGGCTTTATGTGTGGCTAGCCAGTCCATACCAATCAATAGATCATATGATCCCAGGGGTAATATGTTAAGGGTTGCTTGGGTGGGGAATTCACCCATAATGAATTGGCAGGGTGGTATGACCTTCCCTACCCTTCTTTTGGTGCCATTGGCTAACTGTACCAACCATGGCTTAGCATTTTTATGTGGTTGTAGTTTACATTTAGCCACAGCCTTAGGGGATATATAACTCAAATTTGAACCAAGGTCAATCAGAATAGACACTAGATGGTTGGTGATCATACCTTCGATTTCCACCACTGAAGCTTGGTGGTCAGCTTGGTTATTATCCAAGGCTGCATAAATGTGTGGTACACTCCTAGCCACGTTATTGATGATGGTAGCTTCTTGAACGTTGTAAATTCTTCGACTGTTCTGTTGTCGGTGCGGGCAGTCCCTCAGTAGATGTTTTTCTCCACAACCCAAACATTTCAAAGGTTCTCTCTTTGGGTTATCAGTCTTTACTGGGACAGATCCAAAAACTTTATTTCCGCTCAAGGAGGGAACGTTCTGTTGTTGTACACTTCAGGCTAGGGAGCTCATCCTTGAGTTCTTTTTATAGTCCTTAAATCTTGGGGATTTAAACTCCTTTTTCTGGAATCGCGAACTATTCTTCTGCTTCCAGCCTTCGCGAGGTCTTGTCCGATGCCCAAGTTGTTCAAAACAATATCTTTCCTTTCAGATAGTATCTTCTAGGGTCTTTGGTTCGTCAAATTCAATCATGTTCTGATAGTCCTTAGGTAGTCCACTGATGAATCGTTGCACCTTTGCCTTTTCTACTTTTATGTAGGGTATATACCTCAGCAACTCGAGGAATCTACTGACATATTCCTCTATGGTGAGTTGCCCCAGCTTGAGTTCATAGAATTCTTTATCCTTTTCGTCGAAGTATTTTTCCGACAGATATTTCTTCCTGAAGTATTTCTCAAACCGTTCACAAGACAGGTCTTCTTCATGAATCTCTTTTACATTCTTAAGGTCTTCCCACCAAATGGAAGCCTTTCCATTCAAGTTGAAGGTGGCTACTCGAGCCTTCAAGTTTTCTGAGAAGTCATGGACTCTAAAATGCTTCTTTAGTCCAAGTAACCAGGCCTCTGCTTCCTCTCCTTTCTTTATTTCACTGTCGGAGGGTGGTTTTGCCTTCTTGAACTCTTCGAGATTATGATTCTTGGAAAGTTTTTTCTTCCTTCATTTTCTACGGGAATGAGAGCTAGTTATGCTTCTAGAATATCCCTCCGAGTCGCCATATTCCTTTCCAGAGGAATCATCCGACACTTGTCCCTTATCTTTGGGGTGGACTTTTCTCGAGGTGCTCCTCTCAGTGTGGCCACTGACATGACCACATTTTTGTATCTCAGGTTCATGTTTCAATTTTCTTTGTATGTCAGATAAGCTCTGCAGTAAAACTGCATTAATTTTCGTTTGCTTCTCTTTCTCTTTTATCATCCTCTTGTTGTCAACCTTGCATCTCTGCAATTCGACCATGAGGCTCCTCACAGTCTCAGCTAGATCTGGAGGGGTCCCTATCGCCCTCCTTTAATCAGACTCTTCGTCTCTATTGTGGGATCCCTCCCCCACTTCATGGTCAGTCACCATTCTATACGTCTGTAATTATCCATGGTTGATCTTCCTCTTGTGTGCAAAAGAAAAATGTTGGTTGTTAGTCAATATTTATATTCATTTATAACCAGTACATAATTCATATTTTTCACATGCACACACACAATAGGAGTTTTCATTCTTAACTTCAACTTTTAATTGAGGGGGTCAAGATAAAGAGTTACTCCTTTTAACAGTACTCTGAATCGAGTCTCTGCGCAACCCGTTCATGAGACCAAGCAGGCCAAGTGTTGTAACCATTCTCTGATACCAATTTGTAACACACCCACAACGGGAATTAAGATTTTTTGCCTTTTTCTTTCTCCTTCATTATCGAGGGACAGAGTTCCCAAATTCCTACAAGGTTCTAGCGTAGGCTAGGTATTTCAATCGGGACCTTCACCAAACCAATTCACTGATTCTTTCGTTGAAAATCTGTCATGTGCAATTCACGAATCAAGTGTAGGATTTACTTCCATGTGTCCATCAGTTGAGACCCTGGGCTGAGCCAATAGGTGCCTTTTTCATATCAGGACTTCGAAAACTGGGAGTTCAAAATGCAAGGGAATCGAATTCTTCAACTCTTCAAACCCCAAAACCCGAAATCCTATTCACACCAAGCTGCTTCAGGATTTCACTCACCGGAACTTCGCGTACCAGGATTTCACGATGTATGAAAACAGGGGTTCATACCCTTCGGATTTCCAGGTGCCGCAACATTGAAACCCACATATCTACTAAGTTCATTTCGAGGTTTCAAAAGTCGGGATTTCGCAATATGCGAGGACAAGGGGCCTCGCATCTAGGATATTCGGAAGCCGAAACTCCAAAGTTCATATATCCTCTAAACTCACTTCGGGGTTTTGCAAGTCAGGATTTCATGATGTGCGATGACAAGAGGTCTCGCATCTGAGTTTCTCAGGAGCCGAAACTCTGAAGTTCATATATATATACGCTTAGATCGTTTCGGAGTTCTGCAAGTCGGGGTTTCACGAGGTGAGATGACAAGAGGTCTCGCATCTGAGTTTCCCGGGAGCCGAAACCCCAAAGTTCATATATATACACTAAGTTCGTTTTGGGGTTTCGCAAGTCAGGATTTCACGATGTGCGATGACAAGAGGTCTCGCATCTGAGTTTCCTAGGAGCCAAAACTCCGAAGTTCATATATATATGCTAAGCTCGTTTCAGTGTTTCGCAAGTTAGGATTTTGCGATGTGCGATGACAAGAGGTCTCGCACCTGAGTCTCCAGGAGCCGAAACTCCGAAACATCAAACCCTAGCCATGCTATACCATTTCAGAGTTTCTCATATCTGGATTTTGCAACTGACGAGTACAAGGAATTGACCCTTGGGATTCCCGGGTACCAAAATGCCGAAACATCAAAATCTATTCATGCTCTATCATTTCGAGGTTTCTCACATCGAGATTTCACAACTAGCAAATACAAGGAAACTGACCCTTGGGATTCCCAGGTGTCGAAACGTCGAAATGCCGAGAGGTATCCCCACTAAGCTACTTTCGGTGACAGGGATGAAAAAAATTCATGGGCTTACTAAAACGGTAGTCCTTCCAAGGAACTCACTCCCCTCTATATGGTGAGGAAATTTTCCAGGAAGGAGGTGCCTTCGGGGAAATCCAACCAAGGCATCACGTGAGTTAAGTACATGGGACAAATCTCCTGAGGACGGACTCGAAATCTGAACTTGTTCAATATATACATATATATATATACCAAATATGGTCATACAAGTATAAGCATGCATCCACCATTTCTGATCAAAACGCTAGGCAACATTTCTATACAGAAACCATTTATGAGTGTACAACCATGAGCATGCATTCCAGGAGTATTCAATTTAAGATACAGGACATAAATACTTATCATAAAACGCCAGGTGTAACGCAACTGTTGAGAGGGGTGCCCATTTCCACCCAACCGTAGGCTTAGCGACTCCCAGCAGATTTACCACTAGCCACCCCGAGCTAGACCATGAGGCTTTGAGACTCAGCCTCCTACTTCCCACTCGTCAGAAGTCAAGGATGAAGGTTACTCTCCTTATCCTCTGCTCAAGACTCACCGTATTTTTTTTCTGGAGTTCCTTTGGTTCTACTGTGTGATTCTTGTTGTGTTCTCCCCCTCTCCCCACACTTCCTTTCTTGCTTTTGTCCTGCAAGGTTGTGTGTGGCGCGAATTCCCCCGTAGTGGTCAGGTCTGAGGGCTTCTATGAATGGGAGGTTCACCCCCATCCCCTCATTAACTCATGAGGATCCTCCCCACCTGCCATCCTGGCGAGTAATTCATTCCAGGGCCAGAGAGTAGCTTTGGTCTTTGAGCCAGTAAAGACCAATACAGTATTGGTTCGGTGGAAGTTAACACCACCATTCCAGGTGCCTTAAACCACCTTTCATTAGCTACCGTGGTCTCTTTTTCAACACATCCCCCCTCTCAGTAGTCATGCAACATATATTCACACATCATTTACATTCATCGACCCTTTATACAGGGTCCGTCAAATCACACATTTACATCTTGGAGTTTGCCATAGTTCTTGGCCAATATAGTTACTTTTACAGACTGGGGGAAACAGGGTGTTACATTTGGTGTCCCAAGAATAGCTTCTTGATGTCTTCCTTGCTTTTTTCTTTTGAAATTTTCTTTGCCTTGTGTAGATGGTTGCTTTGCAACATTGTCTTCCTTCTTTGATGGATTTACCTCTTGCTTCTTTGAGGTGCTTGCTTCAGCATGTGTATATTCTCCTTTGTATCCAAGAACTGATTTATCATATGGTGATCTTTGACTTTCTAAGATCTCATCCAATATTAGTGAGCTATTCAATAATTTGTTTGAATTTTCTACCTTCTTTCTAAGGTCAACAATTGCAGCTTCTAGCTTACAACATGACTCTTCCTTTTCGTTTATTTGATTCTTCAATAGTTCCTCTATTCTTTTGGCTTCTTCAATTTGGGTATTGAGATGGACAATAGTTTCAAAACGTTTTCTAATCTCATCATCTACCTTCACATTTTATTTTTCATTCTTGAGTATTGTGATTTCTTCTTCCTTTTCTTCTAGTTGAGTCTTATTGCTCTCTTTGAGAATTTCCTTTCACATCAAGATGTACCTTTGACTCCTCCTAAGAAACTTTTTAGTGTTATCCGAAAGATAGTTATAGTGTGTATAAAAATGATCACTTCTATATCTATATAAACCCTCTTCAATTTCCTTTTGAAGTTCTAATATATTTTCTTCTATTCTTTCCATGGGATCACTATCATCAAACTTTACACAAACTGTTTCTAGATCATCTTCTACACTTGAGAAAAATTCAACATCATCACATTTTGAATCAATGTAGTCAAGAGTCTTTAGAGATTCTTTACCTTCATTTGAAGTATCTTCAATATCTTCCTTCTTGCCAACATCATCACATGATTCTTTTCCTTTAAAATCATCACATATGCAATCAAGAGTTAGAGATTCTTTACCTTTCATAATATTGACGGAGTGGTCTTCAACATCTTATTTATTTTTTTGATATGTCTCCTCTAGATTTATCCATAGATCCTTGGCGGAAGTGCATTGTCCCATGCTCTCTTTGATAGGGCTTGAGAGTCAACTAAGAATGGTCTTGAGAGACAATGCATCATTCTTCTTTCCTTCCCTTTGAGCTACAAACTTTGACTTGTTCTTCAATGGAACATATCCACCGATGGTTGTCTTCCAAAGAGTTGCTCCCCTTGTCTTCAAATACACTTTCATCTCTATTCTCCAAGTAGAATAGTTTTCCTCATCAAGGATTGGAATTTCAACATCCATTTGTGTATCTATGGATCTCCTTCAAGCTTGTTAAGGCTTGTATTGAAGGCCTTCTCTGATACCAATTGTTGGACACACCTACCACACTTAGAGGGGGGGGGTGAATGAGTGTGGGGATCTTTTTCCCAAAACTTCCCTCTTACACAAAAACTCCTTAGTTAACATTCAACATTTTCTCATTACTCATTGTTGTCATTTATAATCAGTTAGATGTGAATACATATCAGCAAC
>ML778119.1:725939-740899 GCA_009831015.1 Picea engelmannii | reverse complement strand
CAGCACCAACTGGATGGAAGCACCAACTTCCAGTCACACAGGCACCAACCTGTAAAACAGAGAACAACAGTTCTCCCTTGCACCACCCTGCCACCCTGGTTTCTCTGGCTGCAACCAGATGGAAGCTACAACTCCCTGTGTTCGAGCACCCACTTGAAACTATGAGGACAACAGTCCTCCCTAGAATCTCCCTACCACCCTAAAATATAAAGTTTGTTATCTGTAAATTTATCACAATGATACAATATTTATCAATGGCTTACCAATATCATCACTATTCTGCTACACTGCTCTGCTCTACCTGCATCAGTGTCTTCCTGCACACTTTCCTTACACTTTATGTTCTTCTGCCTTTTATGCTCTGTGCGCCATGTCCCTTCTAAGCACCATTCCTCTTCTGTGCATTTCAACTGTTTCACTCTGCCTCCTTCTACACACATGAATCATTCTTAACATCACCCAATCTCTTCTCTGTTTTGTGTTTTTATTCACTCTGTGCATCTTCTGCATCCTCTATTCACAATGCTTCTGCATGCTCTCCCCATGTCGAGTTATTCTGCCTAATCATCATTGCAACTCTTCATCTTCTCTGGCGGTTACACCCATGCATCCATCATCACTGGGTGTTATGCTGAGATTCCTTAGCCTCTCCAGCAGTTGAGACTCTTCATCTTCTCTGTCACAGTCGAGCTCATTCCCTCTATTGCAGTTCCAGGCTCCAATAGTCTTACATCTGTCAATAGCCTCTATGAAAAGTCTTCATGCCACTGGAATATACCTCGAGACTCTTCATCTTCTCTGGCGATCACCCTAAAGTCTCTTTGAGTCCTCTGGCAGAAACCATTAGTCCTTTCTTGTAGTTACACTATGAACCTCCAAGAAAATGCATCAGAAACTGAGTCGCCAACCGTCCAAGAGTCATGATTCAGTTCTGCTAACTGAATCGTAACTGATCGATTAACTGTGAAGAGAAATAGTAGCCCTTCGATCATATTTCCAAGTATCCAACACCATTGGATTACAAGCACAGAGTCTCGCGTTGATTTTGCAATTTTGACATTTCAGCATTTCGGCATTCCTGTGGTGAAGAGTCTCAACTATTCATGTTACGATCACCGAAAAGGAGCTTAAATTGGTGCTAGCTACTCCCTCTCACATGACCACTAACAGTGACCACAGCCTACACCAAAAGGTGTTTTTGCATTTTGGCATTTTGGCATTCCTGTGAAGAAGTGTCTCAACACTCCAAGTCGCAATCCTCGAAATGGAGCCAGATCAACGGTCCACAACACTTCATAATCTGATCCCTTCTTTTCTTAATCAAATGGCTAATAGTATTTCAGCATTTTTCCCTTCGAGTCATTGTGACCACCAGTGGTGACCACAGGTTGCGCCAAAAGGTGTTTCGCAATTTCGCATTTCGCAATTTCGCATATCGTGAGTTCGAGAGGTTAGGGAACCCCTTTCCTTTGAATTTCTAGTCATCGAAATGATGACCTTTCACCACGTGTCCTATAGACCCGACAGTCCATAACTTATCATGATTTTGAAACTTTACGGGCCTTTGTCGTTTCTTATCAACGGTCCAGATCAATCCTCAATCCGATGGCTAGGATTATTTCGCGATTTCACATATCGCGAGTTAGAGAGGTTAGAGCACTCCTTCCTTTGACCTTTCAGTCAGTGAAATGCCAATATTTCACCATGTGTCCTCTAGCTTCAATGGCCAGGATCATTTCACAAATTCATGAGCCTTCGTTGATGGTGGAGTTTCTACTTGCTATGTAAAACCCCGAAATATAAAGATCCGATGTGACATAATCCTGCTAACGTCACACGTGGATTGACACATGCCAAATAGATGCCACGTGTCACTCTGATTCGTGACTTACATGTGCCTGAAATGTTGAATCATCTTGACACTTGTCGTAACACACCCCCGCTGTGGCGTAATAGATTTTTCGTCTTTTCTCGAGGGACAGAATCCCCAAAATCCTACGGGGCTTAGTATAGGCTGCAGATGCCTCCTCTTCCTTGACAAAGTCTCTACGTGACCTCCCAGTCTTAAGTATCGTTCAATTTCTTTTATGAGCCGAAGTGGCTCCTTCGATTCCTTGTTGAAATCTCAATTCAATCGATCCACAAGTCCTTCGGAAGTTCCTCTGTGCAAACAACACTAGGCGCGAGCTCCATGACTCCCAAGCGACCATAGCACTATGACCAAGGCCTACTCCCAAAGTTGCTTGTCGCAACTCGCCATCTTGCGATTTCGTGAGTCGAAGCTCTCGACTCCTCCTTTCCAATCTCGCGATACCCGAGATCAAAAAATGGGTATAGCTCCCTTCTGTCAGCACCCTCCATGCGTGACCACCAGCTAGGCTAAACACTAGCTCCCATCGCAACTCATGAATTCGCATTCGAAGGGTTGAATCTCCATGCTCTTCCCGTGCGAATCTCTGAAACTTGGAAGTCAGCGAGGGTTGACCTTCCTTTCACACTTCTCGCAACTTGCCACTTTGTGAGTTGTAGCATCGAGCTACCATGGTCTATTTCGTGAATCCCCGAGATGCAAGAAGTCAATGGAGTGTTGACTCCTTTTTCCCAGGCAACGCGTGTCTGCCTATCAACCACGTGGGCCCCACCTTGTGGTTCTTCCACGTGTCCACACTCGTGCCTCGGCTCTCGGCACTTCACGACTTCTGATGTCAAGAAGAGGTTCTCTCAACCTTCGAACCTCCGAAGGCGTGATGCACGCGATGAAGCTCCTGATCCAATGGTACTCCCTTGACCTGGATCCAACAGCTATCCTTGCTCCTCGCGATTTCACCACTCATGACTTGGATCACCCAACTCTTGGGCTCTCATCTTACGAACCTCCGAGTTCACAAGATCCCTCGATTTCTGCCACTTGTCCTCCTCAGATGGATGGTCCTGATCTTCTCACGACTTCGCCACTCGCAAAGCCTAGGCACCCAACCTTGGCACCTTCCCTTCACGAAACCCCGAGAATCGATATTAGCTTTCCCTCTCACGTTCTCGCTATTCACGACTTCGCAATTCAAAGGGTTGAACTCTCATTCCCTTATCTCATGAATCCCCGAGACACGAGAGGTCGATTGGTGTTGACTCCTTTCACTAGGTGACACGTGTTAGCCTATCTATCACACGGGCCCACCTTGCGGTTCTACCACGTGTCCCTCGTCCCCAACTTTGGCACTTTGCGAATTCAGGACTTTCGGGACAAAATTCTCGACCTCATATCCGTCGATATGACGAAACTCTAAAATTATGACACGTCGTCAACGCGGGTCCCACAACGGAACTTCTCACCTTTTTGGAGTTTTGGACTTCGCGACTTCGTGAATCCTGATGTTAAGCTTTCAGTTCTTCAACCCACAAAACCCCGAAATACCGAGTTCCAATGCACTTCACCAATAATTGGCTCACACAAATCCTGTTTCCCCTTCGGGACTTCTCCTTTCACGACCTCGCGAATCTTGAGGCAAGGGTTTTAACCCTTCAACTCATGAATCCACGAAATGTGATTACGCGACTGATTCAACAGTTCTTGTTGACTCAGATCCTACGGTCTGATTTTTCCCAAACTTAAAACTTGAAAATAGGCTTACCGTAACTCCCCTGCTCCTCTACAAGATCTGACGGCTCTCGGGACTTCGCAAATTTTCTATGGATAATTCTGACAGTCCAATGCCTCCTTGACGACTCTTGCGAAGCGAACACGGTAATTCCTTCGCTGCTATTACGGGATTTCAAGAGGATCGTTCTTCCTCGTACATGGTTACTAAGACTTGCACCTTCAAATCCTTTCCCAGGTTCTTGGTGAGCTTTCTAAGAAGGGTGTCTCTATGGGGAGATCTATCCAGGGTATTACCTGAGATGGATAAGGGTATAGATTTCCCGAGAACAGACTTGAAGTCTGAATTAATTCAATATGCGTATAAATAGTGATTTATAAAACATAAGCCACACGTAGTCTTTCCATTATAAGCATGCAACCACCATTTCTAAATCAAAACACTACACAGGCAGTCTTATACTCAAACCATTCATAAAGCTACACAGACTGTGAGCATAAATGTCAGCATATAAATTTCAAGATGCAATATGTAAAACACTTATCAGAAATAACACCAAATGTGATTGCAACTGTTGAGAGGGGTGCTCATTTCCACCCAACCGTAGGCTCAGTGACTCCCAATGGATTTACCACTAGCCACCCCCGAGCTGAGACCACAATGTTGCGAGACTGTGTCTCTGTTTTCCAGTGACCGAGAATGAAGGTTACTCTCCTCCTTCTTTGCTATCACTCACTCTGTGTTTTTCCAGAGTTCCTCTTCCTCTTTCCCTCACGTCTGCCCCTTGATCGTCCACTCTTCCTGCCTTTTCTCCTTTCGGCAAGGTTGTGTGTGGCATGATCTTCCTTGCAGTGGTCAGGTCTAAGGACTCTACATATGGGCGGTTCACCCCCATCCCTCATTACTCATGAGGATCCCTTTACCTACCAACGCTGGCAAGTCATTTAATTTGGGGCCAGTGAGTTGCTCTTAGTTCTCTAGGCCAGTGAAGTCCAAATATGGTATTGGTATCGGTGGAAGTTAACGCCACCATTCCATGTGCCTTCCACCATATTTCTTCAGCCATCATGGTCTCTTTTTCAGTACATCCCCTCTCAGTCGTCCTGCAATAGATATTCATAATATTATTCACATTCATCGACCTTTTTCACAAGGTCCATTCACATCACACATTCACATTTCTGAGTTTGCGACAATATTTAGCCAGTATAGTTATTTTTACAGACTGGGGGAAACAAGGTGTTACAATTCCCTCCCCCTTAAAGGAACATCGTCCTCGATGTTCTATCTATAAACTTGACATGCATGTACATATGTAAACAAAATTGGATATGCCCGTTTCATGGCATCCTCCATTTCCCATGTAGCCTCATCTAGGCCAAAATGTCTCCACTGCACCTTGACCTGTGCAATGGTTCGATTCTGGAGTGGGGTTTCCTTTATGTCCAGAATGCACTTAGGTTCTGGTAGAAATTCTCCCTCCGGTTACACCTGGATCACAGACTTGTCAATTATATGGTTAGCATCATGTACATATTTCTTCAATAATGAAACATGGAAAACATTATGTTCTTTTATTATGGTAGGTAGTGCTAGCCTATAGGCTACAAGTCCAACTCCATATAGGACCTCAAAGGGTCCACAATACCGAGGTGCCAACTTCGCACAAGCTCCCATTTTTAGAGAACTCTTCCTGGGTCTAACTCTGAGATATACATGGTCTCCCGTTTTGAACTCTCTTGGAGTTCTCTTTTGGTCGGCATAACTTTTCTGTCGGTTCTGAGCGACCTTCAGGTTTTGTTTTACCTGAGTCACTTGTTGTTCCATTTCCTTTAACATGTCGGATCCAAAAGAAATCTTGTTTACAGGATTACTCCAACTGATAGGAGTGTTGCACGGTCTACCATAGAGGACTTCAAAGGGACTCATCTTTAAGGATGTTTGGTAGCCATTGTTGTAGGCGAACTCTACCAGGGGCAGGTAGTCTTCCCACTTCTTGGGTTGGTGCATTACATGCATTCTTAGCATGTCTTCAAGTATTTGGTTCACTCTTTCTGTTTGTCCATCGGTTTGAGGGTGATAGGCCGTTCTAAAAAACAATTTGGTTTCTAAGCCAACCATCAGTGACTTCCAAAAGTTGGAAGTAAATTTTGTGTCTCTGTCAGACACGATCTCTTTCGGCATACCATGTAGCCTGAATATCTCCTTCATGAATACCTGGGCGATATCGATTGCTTTGCAAGTGGACTTGACAGGGATAAAATGAGAAGACTTGATCAATTTATCCACCACTACCATAATGGCATCGTTCTGTTTGGTCGATGTTGGTAATCCGGTGATGAAATCCATGGAGATGGTTTCCCATTTCCATTCTGGGATTGGTAAAGGTTGCAATAATCCTGTTGGGTTTCAATGTTTTTCTTTAACCTGTTGGCACCCTATGCATTTGGCCAAGTAATCGGCTATGTATTTCTTCATTCCAGGCCAATAGAATTGTCTCCTAGTGGCCGTGATCATTTTCTGTTATCCTGGATGACCAGAATAGGGTCTTTTATGTAGTTCATCCAGTATGAACCTCTTCAAGTCGTCACAATCTGGAATGTACAATCTGCTTCGATAAGTGAGCAGACCTTCCTCCATCATCTGGTAGTCTCCATACTTTGCTCCGACGGGTTCTTGCTGTAGGTATATGGTCACGGTATGGACGAAGGGATTTGTTTCTTGTGCCTTTCTGATTCTTTCTTTGACATCCGCCTCACAAGTGCTCACCATGGCTAGGTGAATTATTTTCATGCTTCTGCTAAGGGTATCCGCCACCCTATTTTCTTTTCCTTTAATATGTTTGATTTCAAAATCAAACTCGCTAAGGAGGGCCATCCACCTATCTTGTCTCACATTGAGCTTTGGTTGATCAAACAGGTATCACAATCCACAATGATCTATCATAAGTACAAATTTTCTTCCCAGGAGGTAATGCCTCCACATTTTCAAGGCATGCACTATGGCAGCCAATTCTAGATCATGGGTCACATAGTTGACTTCATGCTCGTTCAATTTTTGGAATTCGTAGTAGATCACACTTCCTTCCTGCATAAGGACTCCTCCAAGCCCTTCCTTACAGGCATCTGTGCACACAAGGAAGTCAGCTTATAGATCGGCGATCTTCAGCATGGGTGCATGGGTCAGTAGATATTTCAGGGTTTGAAATCTTTCTTCACATTTCTGTGTCCATAGGAATTTTGTCCCCTTCTTTTGGAGGGCAGTGATTGGACAACCAATATTGGAGAATCCTTTTATAAATCTCCTATAGTAACCTGCTAATCCCGTAAAGGATCTGATGTTCGAAACATCCTTTGGGGTAGGCCTTTCCATGATAGACCTGATCTTGTCAGGGTCTACTGCTACTCCTTCTTTATATAGGACATGGCCTAAGTAATGTATTTGTTTATGGAAGAAGTCATATTTGTTGAATTTGGCATAGAGTTGGTGTTCTCTTAGCACTTGCAGCACAAGTCTAAGATGCTCGTCGTGATCTTTTCTATTCTTGGAGTAAATTAATATATCGTCAATAAAAACAAGTACAAATTTTTCTAGGAATTTGCTCAGTACATTGTTCATCAAGCACATAAAAGTGGCAGGGGCATTGGTTAACCCAAATGGCACTACCATGAACTCATAGTGACCATACCTTGTTCAGAAGGCAGTTTTATGGATGTCTTCACCCTTGATTCGGACTTGATGGTATCCCAACCTCAAATCAATCTTTGAGAAATTGGACGCACCCCCCAATTGATCGAATAGGTCATCGATCCTGGGAAAGGGGTACCTGTTCTTTATGGTTACCTTATTGAGTTGCCTATAATCTATACACAGTCTAAGGGTACCATCCTTCCTTTTCACGAATAGGACTGGTGCTCCCCATGGAGACACGTTGAGCCGAATATAGCCCTTATCCATCATTTATTTTAGTTGCAACTTGAGTTCAACTAACTCAGGTGTGCTCATCCGATAGGGTGTCCTAGACACTAGCACCACTCCCGGTGCAAGTTCTATCGAGAAGTCTATGTCCCTTCTCGGAGGTAAACCCAGTACCTCTTCCGGAAACACATCTCTGTATTCTCTCAGGATAGGGTGATCGTCAAGGCTGTGTTTGACACCTTCGATTGTTTTCAACACCTGTATTGCATATAGGGAACATCCATTTCGGAAATACTTTCTCATTTGCAGAGCTGATATTTGTCTTACTAAAATAGGTTTTCGAATCCCTTGAAGGGTTATGTTTTTCCATTCTTTACTTACACATTCTAAGGTTTTATGTAACAGTCCAATCTGGCTTTATGGGCGGCTAGCCAGTCCATACCAATCAACAGATCATACGATCCTAGGGGTAATAAGTTAAGGGTTGCTTGGGTGGGGAATCTACCCAACATCAATTGGCAGGCCGATATAACCTCTTCTACCCTTCTTTTGGTTCCAGTGGCTAATTGTACCAACCATGGCTTGGTATGTTTTTATGGCTGTAGTTTACACTTATCAACAACTTTAGGGGCTATATAACTCAAATTTGAACCAGGGTCAATTAAAAAAGACACTAGATGGTTGGAAATCATACCTTCTATTTCCACTACTGAAGCTTGGTGGTCGGCTTGGTTATTATCCAAGGATGCATAAATCTGTGGAACACTCCTAGCCACATCATTGACGGTAGTAGCTTCCTGGATGTTATAAATCCTTTGACTATTTTGTTTTCGGTGTGGACAGTCTCTCAATAGATGTTCTTCCCCGCAACCCTAGCATTTCAAAGGTTCTCTCTTTGGGTTATCAATATTCATTGATATGGGTCCAGAAGTTTTATATCTGCTCAAGGAGGGAAAATTTTGTTGGTGCATACTCCAGGCTAGGAAGCTCATTCTTGGGTTCTTCTTATAGTTCTTAAATCCTGGGGATTTAATTCCCCTTTTCTAAAATCTTAAACTATTCTTTTGTTTCCATCCTTCGTGAGGTTCTGCTCGATGCCCAAACTGTTCATGACAATAGGTTGCCTTTCGAATAGTGCCTTCTAGAGTCTTTGGCTCATCAAATTCAATTCTATTATGATAGTCCTTAGGTAGTCCATTGATGAAACGTTGCACCTTTTCCTTTTCCTCCTTTTCCTTTGTTGACATATTCTTCTATAGTGAGTTGTCCCAGTTTGAGTTCATAAAACTCTTTAGTCTTTTCGTTGAAATATTTTTCCGACAAATACTTCTTTCGGAAGTATTTCTCAAACCGTTCCCAAGACAGGTCCTCTTCACGAACCCCTTTCACATTCTTAAGGTCTTCCCAACAAATGGAAGCCTTTCCGTTCAAGTTGAAGGTGGCCACTCGGGCCTTCATATTTTCTGAAAAATCATGGACTCTGAAATACTTCTTTAGTCCAAGTAGCCAGGCATCTACTTCCTCTCCCTTCTTTATTTCACCATCGAAGGAGGGTGGTTTGTCTTTTCTGAATTCTTCGAATTTATGACCTTTGGAAGGATTTTTCTTCTTCTGTTTCTTTCAGGGATAGGAACTGGTTCTGCTGCTAGAAGAGCCCTCCAAATCACCATCTTCATTCTCAGAGGAATCATCTGACCCTTGTCCTCTACCTCTGGGGTGAACCTTTTTCGAGGTGCTCCTCTTAGTGTGACCACTGATATGAACATGTTTCTAAGTTTCAGGTTCATGCTACATTTGTCTTTGTAGATCGGATAGACTCTGCAGTAAAACTTCATTAATTTATGTTTTTTTTTCTTGTTCTTTCATCATCCTTTCATTGTCGGCCTTACAGCTTTATAATGCGACCATGAGGCTCCTCACAGTCTCAGCTAGAGCTGGAGGGGTCCCTGTTGCCCTCCTTTTGTCGGACTCTTCATCTCTATTGTGGGAGCCTTCTCCCACTTCATGGTGAGTCACCATACTATGCGTTGATAATTTCCCGCGGTTGATCTTCCTCTTGTGTGCAAAAGGGAAAAAACGTTGGTTGTTAGTCATTATTTATATTTATTTATAACCAGTACATAATTCATATTTTCACATGTACACACACAAAATAGGGATTTTTTTTTAATTTTTTTTCATTCTCAACTTTGTCTTTTAATTAGGGGGGTTAAGACAGGGGGTTACTCCTTTTAAGAGTGTTCCAAACGAAGCTTCCGCGCAACTAGTTCATGAGCCCAAGCAGGCCAAGTGTTGTAACCATGCTCTAATACCAATTTGTAACACACCCCCGCTGTGGCGTAATAGATTTTTTGTCTTTTCTCGAGCGATAGAATCCCCAAAATCCTACGGGGCTTAGTACAGGCTACAGATGCCTCCTCTACCTCAACAAAGTCTCTGCACAACCTCTCGGTCTTAAGGATCGTTCAGTTTCGTTTATGTGCCAAATTAGCTCCTTCGATTCCTTGCTGAAATATCAATTCAATCGATCCATAGGTCCTTCAGAAGTTCCCCCATGCGAACAACACTAGGCATGAACTCCACAACTCCCAAGTGAAAACAGTGCTATGACCAAGGCCTACTCCCAAAGGTGCTTGTCACAACTCGCCATCTCGCGAGTTCACAAGTCGAAGCGCTCAACTCCTCCTTTCCAATCTCGCGATACCCAAGATCATGAAATGGGTATAGCTCCCTTTTGTCAGTGCCCTCTGCGTGTGACCACCAGCTAGGCTAAACACTAGCTCCCGTTGAAACTCACGAATTCACAAGTCGAAGGGTTGAATCTCCATGCTCTTCCTGTGCGAACCTCCAAAACTTGGAAGTCAGTGAGGGTTGACCTTCCTTTCACACTTCTCGCAACTCGCCACTTCGTGAGTTGTAGTGTCGAGCTCCCATTCTCGTATCTCGTGAATCCCTGAGACATGAGAAGTCAACGAAGTTTTGACTCCTTTTTCCCATGTGACACGTGTTCGCCTGTCAACCATGCAGGCCCCACCTTGTGGTTCTACCACGTGTCCACACTCGTGCCTCGGCTCTCGGCACTTCACGACTTCTAATGTCGAGAAGAGGTTCTCTCAACCTTCGAACCTCCGAAGGTGCGATGTGTGCGATGAAGCTCTTGATCCAATGGTCCTCCCTTGACCTGGATCCAACAACTATCCTTTCTCTTCACAATTTCTCCACTCGCGACTTGGAGCACCCAACTCCTGGGATCTCATCTTACGAACCTCCAAGTTCGTGAGATCCCTCGATTTCTGCCACCTGTCCTCCTCAGATGGACGATCCTGATCTTCTTGCATCTTCAACAATTGCAAAGTCTAGGCGCCCAACCTTGGCACCTTCCCTTCACGAAACCCTGAGAAGCAATATTAGCTTTCCCTCTCGTGTTCTCGCTATTCACAACTTCGCAAGTCGAAGGGTTGAACTCTCGTTCCCTTATCTCACGAATCCCTGAGACGTGAGAGGTCAATGGGTGTTGACTCCTTTCACTAGGTGACACGTGTCCGCCTATCTATCGCAAGGGCCCACCTTGCGATTCTACCACATGTCCCTCATCCCCAGCTTCATCACTTCGCAACTTCGGGAATTTCGGGACAAAAGTCTCGACCTCCTATCTATCGATATGTCAAAATGCCAAAATTTCGACACATCGTCCACACGGGTCCCACAACGGAACTTCCCACCTTTTTGGAGTTTCAAACTTCGCAACTTCGCGAATCCTGATGCTAAGCTTTCGGTTCTTCAACCCACGAAACCCTGAAATACCGAGTTCCAATGCACTTCACCAATAACTATCTCACACAAATCCTTTCCCCCCTTCGGGACTTCGCCTTTCGCGACCTCGCAAATCTTGAGGCAAGGGTTTTAACCCTTCAACTCGTGAATCCACGAAATGAGATTACGCAAGAGATCCAATGGTTCTTGTCGACTTAGATCCTACGGTCCAATTTCTCCCAAACTTAAAACTTGAAAATAGGCTTACCGTAACTCCCCTGCTCCTCTGCAAGATCTGACGACTCTCGAGACTTCGCGAATTATCCATGAAGAATTTCGACCGTCCAATGCCTCCTTAACGACTCTTGTGAAGCGAACACGGTAATTCCTTCGTTGTTATTTTGGGATTTCAAGAGGATCGTTCTTCCTCGTACAGGGTTACTAAGACTTGCGCCTTCAAATCCTTTTCCAGGTTCTTGGTGAGCTTTCTAAGAAGGGTGTCTCTATGGGGAGATCTATCCAGGGTATTACCTGAGATGGATAAGGGTATAGAATTCCCGAGAACAGACTTGAAGTCTGAATTAATTCAATATGTTTATAAATACCAATTTATAAAACATAAGCCATACATAGTCTTTCCATTATAAGCGTGCAACCACCATTTCTAAATCAAAACACTACACAAGCAGTCTTATACTCAAACCATTCATAAATCTTCACAGACTGTGAGCATACATGTCAGCATATAAATTTCAAGATGCAAGATGTAAAACACTTATCAGAAATAACACCAGATGTGATTGCAACTGCTGAGAGGGGTGCTCGTTTCCACCCAACCTCCTCCCTTTGGCTTGTTTGTTTTAACCATGGAACATCCAAATAGAACCTCTGGTAACTTTAGTGGTGGTGATATGTTTGGCAGATCATTTTTTGTAGACAATGAGATATGGTAGGATATGTATTAAATTGGCGGATTGGGGGTTCATGCCAGCCAACCTTGCCTTTTTTTGAAATGTTTGGTTGTTGGACCTCACTATGCATTTTCCCACTTCCACGT
The DNA here is from genome assembly GCA_009831015.1 of Picea engelmannii. Taxonomy (NCBI): domain Eukaryota; kingdom Viridiplantae; phylum Streptophyta; class Pinopsida; order Pinales; family Pinaceae; genus Picea; species Picea engelmannii. The sequence continues at coordinate 728,575 of ML778119.1, read as the reverse complement.
GGCAGCCCATGACTAGGCCAGGTGGCAGACTTTTATTGGCACATGTCACCACACTACAAATTCATGCCATATCATTCCTGTGGCATCATCTTGCCACATCACATGTCATGTGGTTGTATGGTCTGCCTCGTGGCTGTACGGACTGCCACATGGTGCTTTTCCATTGGTCCACAGACTGACCGAAAAACACCAAAAATGAGTGACACGTGGAAGCCTCTAGTGCTGCCACATCATCATGCTAACATCGTCATCACACATGGTGCACTCTACGTGTGCCACATACCCTATATGGATGCTAACGTCATCCGTATTGATGTTGACATCAGCAGTATGGATGCTAACTCATCCCTATTGATTGGGTTAGGTTGACCAAAATTTTGACCATGAATATATTTTGATATGTAACTCCATTTGATGAGTTGTTTACGTCGTTGGAAATCTTGCAACGCGCTCTTCCCGATGATGCCAATTTCACTAAGTTTTGAAGACTTTGAATTTTTTCCTTTTCTCTGTCTCTTAAGGCCATTATGAGCTTCCTGAGGTGCTTCTGTGAATTCTGAGTTATCCTTAGACTTCTCTGGATCCTTTTTGGATCACGCCTTCCCACTAAGAGATTTTTGGACCACCAAAACATTTCATCAATCAACAGATAAGTGAGGGAAGATTTCCCTCACCTTGTCTTTCTCAATCCATTTTTCCTTTCTTGGATGTGTGCCCTTTAAGCCCACACGAAGATAATCAACATCACCCATGCGTGAATTCCTCATCCTTCTATATAGGATTATATCTTCCTTCAACTCATCCAAGTACTAAGGAGAAAATTCATAAACTGAAGGTATTGAAACTTCCTCACCCTAATCCATGATCATGGGAGGCCAAAAAAGTTTCAAGTTTTCCACATTTACAACTGAGTAGATCTACATATAAGGTGGAATATCTAAACGAAAAGCATTAGTGTCTCTTTTCTCCAAAATAGTGAAGGGTCCATATCAAATAGGCTTATGTTTCTTCCCTTCACCCTTCAACCGCTCCTTGTTGATGTGAATCCATACCTGGTCTCCAACTTGGAACTGATTATCAACCCTATGTTTGTCATGTCGAGATTTATATTGTGCTTGACTCTTCTCCAATTTTTCCCTGACTTCTTGGTGTACTTGTTGGATCCTTTAAATGAACTTGTGGACCTTGTCTTCATTTATTTCTTCATTTGGATCGACATCTTTCCCATACATCGAGTCCAAAGGAGCCTTAGGAAAATACCCAAAACATGTCTCGAATGGGGAACACTGGGTGGAGGAATCTAAGGCTCGATTGTAAGCATGTTGTACATAGGGTATTGTTAATATTATGGTAGTTGCGGGAGGTATTTACTCCCACATGTGAACCTGACGAGAATAGAAGACTCTGGGAAGCAAGAGAAACCCTAATGAGTTGGCTAACAACCCTAGAAGCCTTGTCAGCTCAAGAAGATAATTTATATTAGGCTATTATCCTCCAAGAGAAGAAGTCATCCATAATTAATAATAATATACTGAATAGACACATACCGAGAAGGAGAAGTTGGCCCCAGCAAACTGGCAGGATTACTATAAATACAGGGTGCCAGTTCTCATTTGTAGCATCTCAGCAGTTGCAGACAGAGCCAGTTCTTTGCAGCAGTTTCCTAGTTGGTGCGCACTGCAGTTGCAGTCTGGTGCGCAGGTTTGGAGGAGGGTTGCAGGTGCAGCTGCAGCAGTAGTTGGTTTCAGTTTTGGATTGAATATCTCTTGGCTAGGGTTTGGACTATCTAATCAGCCTTTTGTGATGCGCTATCCTTGGGGATTTATGTGCTACTCTTTGTTTGGCTATCTAGCCTAGGGTTTTCTTCCAGAGGAATTCTCAGTCAAGGTTAAGGTGCTCGAAGGGAGGCTTCGGCCTATGGTTGGGTGACGAAGGTATCGTCAATGGTAAAATGAGCACACCATCTTCTATATTCTAACAGGTTATGGGCCCACACCCCTTCATTCAGCCTAAAATGATGGAAGGAAACATAACCGCTAGATATTGAGCTCGTTGAGGAACTGTCGCTAGGGTTACTAGCAGGAGCAACTTCCAAAAGCACTGCAGCTAGGGTTACCAGCAGAAGCAGTTGCAGAAACACTAAACCTCTTGTTGAGGCACCTTAAATGATGAGATTTACCTAATCTCTTGATAGATCAGTGCGCCCTAGCCCAGCGCATCTCTTCGTACTCTCAGAAGGCCAAGACGTGAAGTTTGGATTTCTGGTCAAATCTAGGGTTTGACCAAGTCAAGCAAGCCATGATGAACTCTATGAAGTCTGAGAACAAGTTGATGGAGCCTCTAACTTCAGAGCATGGAAGAAAAGGATTGACCTCATCCTTGCTAATAATAAAGTACTGGATATTGTGAAAGGAAAGATCATGAAGCCAGAGTTTAAAGAAGGAGAAGAGAAGGAACCGCAGAACGTTGTAGCTATGGAGAAGTTCAAATATATTGACATCAATTCCATGAGTATCATAGTGGATTCCATAAAAGACCACTTGATACCCTACATCTCCCATCTTGACTCATCAAAGAAGATGTATGATGCCCTAACAAATCTCTTCTCAGTCAGAAACATTGGACAAGTTATGAGT
>ML778119.1:656186-685212 GCA_009831015.1 Picea engelmannii | reverse complement strand
ACAGCAGCATAATCAATGAACATAAACACATAAGCACAGCAATTGATAAAGGAGTTCACCCCTCTTATGGGCTACATCTCCTGGTCCAGCTTCCAATGGATCATTATTATTAATTGCTCAAAAAGTGCTCAAAAACATGTCTTTCAATGCTCAAACTAACAAACCGACTGCTCCAATGGCTTCAGAGCATCCCAAAACCCCTATTTGGGCTCTTTCGGCACCTCAATCGGTCGAAAAATGAAGAAGTTAGGCCTCCTGGAAGTCTCCCTCTTCAACTTGTTGTCTCTGCATCTACAAAACGCACCCCCTCTTAATGAACCTGGCTCACACGCATTATATGGCGTAAAAACCCAGCACCAAGCGCAACCGCGCCAACAGTGAAAACCGTAGAACGGTTAAGGGCACGCCAGCCCCTAACCACCTAGGCACCTGGGCATATGGCGCATGTGACCTCATGCGAAGTAAAAAGTGGTTAAGTGGTTACACAACCGTGTAACTAACCTCCCGCGCACATTATACACCGGTCATATGTTACATAACAAAACCCACGGCTATATGTGTTACCCCCGTGCACAAACATATTAATATGGTCACGTAAAAACTTTGGGTTATGTTTTATAAACCCGTGCCATATATTTTAATACACGGTTATGTGGTATAACGGAACCACGGGTCGGGGCTAAGCCCCGGCCCTCCCCCCTTTCCTTTTAATACAATGAACGAATTCAAATAATATTGAAACCATATGTTAAATAAGAACTAACTTGTGGCCCAATGGTCGGGCGGTCGTGCGAAGGCGTTAGGTGTTGGGGAGGTCCGGGGGTCGAACCCCGCAGACTCCCATATATTTTACATACAACCACTAGCCAACCAATGAGTGACACATGGCACCCACGGATTGGGCCACGTGTACTCATATCATTTTCCATCCAACCGGACACGTGTCAGATCCTAACTCGCCATCTATCAACCAACCAACATCTTCCACGTCACCCATGTACGGTCGTACGGTCCTGCCACGTCATACCGTACGGACTGTACGGACTGGTACAGGCAGCATCAAATTTTTTGCCTGTTTGGCTTGGCGAACAGATCACGATATCTTCTCCATACGGAGTTCGTTTGACAAAGTAAATATACCATCGGAATCAGGAAGACGAGACGGACACAATGGAACTGTTTTCGTCGCATTCCGAGCACTTTGAAATTTGATCAAAATTTGATCCCCTGATCATTCCCTGAGTCATCTCCTCACTACTCATTGTTCAATCAGTTAATTGAAGACTAGTTGACTAGTTAACTCAACTAGGTGGTAGTTCACTCCCGTAACTGCCTAAGAGACTAGAATAGGTGGCAGTTCACTCCCGTAACTGTCGGTGTGTGTCCAGATCACTCTATACCACCACTATGGCAACTTGGTTTACCTCAAGTCGAACTCATTGAGATATACAGAGTATATCATGTGTAAATTATTCATTATTCAAACGGTTAATGAGAATTCTTCCATTCTTTCTCTCCTTCTTCTTATTTTTCCAATTCTCTTTGCAAATGTGTGTATTATTGTTTAGCTAGATATATTATGTGCAATTTCAACACATTTACATGGTATCAGAGGCAACGGACTGCTAAGAAAAAGCTGCACCAAAAACTTTTGCAGGTACAAAAGTTTGAAGACAGCAGAAAGATGGAATTCCAAAAAGAATTCATTCTTACACCTTACAACTATTTTGCATGGAAGGAGAAAATAGCCATACATCTATGATCTAGAGGATTGTATATATTAACCATGAATATAGATACAGAGCCGACATCAACCATAGAAAAATCCAAGTACTTAAATCTCATGGATGAGGCACTCAGAACAATTTGCAATCTTATTTCTCCCGATCTCCTTTTTCATATATCTTCATGTAAGACTCCCAATGAAGCTTGGACCATATTGGAAAAGATATTTGGAAAACAGAATGAGATGAGGGGACACATGCTGGAGGTGGAGCTGCTCACATTGGATCCAAAAAGCTTTGAGAATATCCAAGATTTCTTTACAAAATTCAAGGATTTATTGTCGCAACTCAAATCTTGCGGGGTTGATAAATCGAAGGAGGAGAAAGAAATGGTTCTCACCATTCTCTCCAATATTGGACCTGAATTCTTTGTATTCATATCCACATTCCATAGTGTCAGATTCACCTCTGGATCCACCTGGAAGATGCCTTCTCTTGAGGACTTTATCGAATCCTTGACACAAGAGCAAACCAAGCTCATCAACATGGGCGCAATCAAAGGCCGAAGAGCGCATGCACTCACTGTGCATGATGGAAGCCACAAATATCATAAATCTAAAGATAAATATAAGAGGAAATATCATGCACATACGAAAAAGGAAGGGTACACAAAACCCTTCATCGATGCCTCTGGATCCAACGGAGAAAAGGGAAGAAAAGGAGAGAAATGCACATACTCTCACAAAGGATTCCATTCGGAATCTGCATGCATGCAAAAAAAAATAGATCTGATGTCTCGGATACTTCAACAAAACAACCTTGGAGATCACATCCCCAAGGGTGCAAAGAAGAAGAAGCCAGAAGATCTGAATTCCAAGAAATGCAATTCTAGCCATGCCTTGATTGCAATCAACTCCTCTCCCAATGCTTGGATCGTAGATTCAGAAGCATCACATCGCATGGTTGCCTCAAAAGTAGTCTATTCTTCTTTGGATGCATGCAAAGGTCCTCCTATTTTGATGGGGGACAACTCTTCTGTCGAAGTCACCGACAAAGGAAGGATTGAAGTCACCAATGGAAGCTTCGAGAACGTGCTGCATGTTCCCAAGCTTTCTGTCAACCTTCTCTCCGTGTATCAAATGACAAATTTTGGCACCAGAAAGAAAGTCGTATTCACACCAAATTTCGTGGACATATACGACATGCAAACCAACTCCAAGGTTACTACCGGTGAGGTAAATCATCAGTCTAGATTGTATACATTTTTTGAATTCATTGAACCTTATTCTACTTTACTACTTACTCATGCTGATGAAAGTAGTAGGATATGGCACGAAAGGTTTGGACATTTGGATTTCAGATACATGCAACAGCTTAGCAAGCACATATTAGTTGATGGTCTACCAGACATCCATTTCTCCAAGGGAGTATTTGAGGGATGTGTTATCAGAAAACACCCTCAAGAGAAATTTGTCAAAGGAAAGTCTCAGCGAGCTTCCACACCTTTAGATCTGATCTGCAGTGACCTCATGGGTCCTTTTCCGCATCCATCGATCAGCAAAGCGAGGTTTGTTCTCATTTTTGTTGATGATTTCTCACGTTTTACTTGGATCTACTTTCTCAGGCAAAAATCAGAGGTCTTTCAACACCTCAAATATTTCAAAGCTTTGGTTGAGACACAGTCCAGAAAGAAGATCAAAGTCCTCTGAACTAATAATGGGGGAGAGTATGTGAATCATGAGATTCATAATCTTTGCCATGAGGCAGGGATTCAGTTGCAGCATACAGTTCCCTACACTCCACAGCAAAACGGAGTTGTTGAGCGGAAAAACAGATCTCTAAAGGAGATGGCATCTTGCATGTTGCATGCAAAGTCACTACCACAGAGACTATGGGCCGAAGCACTTAACTGTGAAACATACATCCAAAATAGATCTCCTCATAGATCTATCAAGGATAAGACCCCCTATGAGGCTTGGAAAGGACTCAAACCGAAAGTGGCCCACTTTCACATTTTTGGTTTACGTGCATGGGCCAAGATTCCCTCTAAAAAGAGGAAGGCACTTGATCCACAGAACACTAAGTGCATTTTTGTTGGATACCCCGAAGGTGTGAAGAGATATCGGCTTCTTGATCTTTCCTCGGTCCGGCTCATCATTGAGCATAGTGTCCAATTCGAGGAAAGTGTCTCGCATGTACCTCAACAGTCGCATGAAGACACCTTCCCTCTTCCACTTGTTCGAGATGATAAGCATGCACATGTCAACTCTTCTTTAGATGAGATTTTTGATTCAAAGGACTCAAATGATTCAGATTTAGAGTCAGTACAGTCAAATGTAGAGCCAGAGCAGAGGCCTAAGTGGGCACAGACTACTCTTCATGATGCAGGGGATCTCGTTGGTGATCCAGGCGATACTAAGAGGACTCAATCTGATTTCGAGGAGCCCCCTGTTGCACTCACTACCACTGAACCATTTCCTTCGAGGCATCTTTTCTTGGTTCAGTCTTCAGATCCACAGTCTTATGGCGAGGCTGCTGGAAATCCCTTTTGGGAATCTGCCATGCAGGAGGAGTACAACTCCCTCCTTGAGAACCAGACTTCGGATCCGGTTCCCCTTCCTTCTGGGAGGAAACTCGTCAGATGCAGATGGGTCTATAGGACCAAGAGCGCAGCGGATGGACAGATCAGTAGATACAAAGCTAGGCTTGTCGCCAAAGGATTTCAATAGGTTCATGGTATTGACTATGATGAGACCTTCACTCCAGTAGCGAAGATGGATTCCATACAATTGGCACTTGCCATTGTGGCAGCCAAGAGATGGGAAGTCCATCAGATGGACGTGAAGAATGCATTTCTTCATGGTGATCTCTCCGAGGAGATCTACATGGAGCAGCCCCAGGGATTTATGCAGGACTCATCTTTGGTTTGTCGAATGAATAAATCACTTTATGGCCTCAAGCAGGCTCCGAGGGCATGGTATGCCAAGATGGACTCCTACCTATTGTCATAGAACTTTGTACATTGTAAATCAGACCCGAATGTCTACATGCTCAGGATGGCTAATTCACTTCTACTTTTAGTTATGTATGTAGATGATTTGTTGATCACTGGTTACTCGACTTCATCGATTGCTACAGTCAAGAGGATTCTTCATGATAGGTTTTTGATGACAGACATGGATCCACTACACTTCTTCCTTGGACTTGAGATCAGTCAGGATGTATCAGGCATCAAACTATCTCAATCCAAGTATGCACAAGATCTCCTTGAGAGATTTCACATGATAGACTGCAAGTCTTCTCCGACTCCTTTCCTATCAGGAGTCAAACTTGAGGATGGCGGGGAGACTCCATTTGTTGACAGCACACTATACAGACAACTAGTGGGGAGCTTGTTGTATCTTACACACTCCAGACCAAACCTCTCATATGTAGTTGGTGTAGTTTCCAGGTTCATGCAGGAGCCGCACCATCACCTTTGGGATTCATTATGCAGCAGACTCTACATAAGATCTCATCGGGTTTACTGATTCCGACTGGGCTAGCGATAGCATTGATCGCAAGTCCACATCTGGTTACTCACTCAGTCTTGGTTCTGGGCCTATCTGTTGGTTGAGCAAGAAGAAAGTTGCCATTTCTCTATCTTCAGCCGAGGCAGAGTACAGAGGGGTAGTTAACATAACCATTCAAGCTATGTGGCTACAACATTTTCTCACTGAGTTGGGCATTCAGTTTCATCAGCCAATCGTCATCTGGTGTGACAACCAGAGCACTCTGAAGTTCTACAGAGATCATGTTCAGAGGCAGCGGACGAAGCACATCGATATCCACATGCACTACATCTGGGACTTAGTACACAAGGGGATCATCAATTTACAGTTTTGTCCTTCAGCAGAACAGACGACAGACATTTTAACCAAGACCTTCACTGAGCAGAAATTCCATTCTCTGTGAGGTCGTCCTGGAGTGAAGGACACAGTTGAATAGCAACTGTCGTTCTTCTTTTTACATACATTGTACCTTGAGGGGGGGGGTTTCCCCTGAGGTTTTCCCTCTTTCCTCACTTTATTTTCAATGTATCTTTTGTACTTGGGTACCTAACATGGCCTCGTTGCCAAGACCCAATCTTTATTTTCACCATAGTGATGTTCAGGGGGGGTGTTGGAGTTACTTCACACACACCTAGGATTTCTTTTTCCTAAGGTTATTCCTTGTTTATTATTCATAATTAGTCATTATCAAGTCTCCTATATTTTAGGGGAGAATATTCCACCTGGAGAATATTCTCTTTCAGTTGACACTTCAGTTTGACTAGTTGAGTTGATTTTAGATGTTGCATTGGGATCATCACCATGCTAATTTGACCTTGCCTTGGAATAATCACCAAAGTGGCACATTAGCCTTGATTCCCTAAGTTATCTCCTCACTACTCATTGTTCAATCAGTTAACTGAAGACTAGTTAACTAGTTAACTCAACTAGGTGGCAGTTCACTCTCGTAACTACCTGAGAGACTAGAATAGGTGGAAGTTCACTCCTGTAACTGTTGGTGTGTGTCTAGATCACTCTAGACCAACACTATGGTGACTTGGTTCACCTCAAGTCGAACTCATTGATATATACAAAGTATATCATGTGTAAATTATTCATTATTCAAACGGTTAATGAGAATTCTTCCATTCTTTCTCTCCTTCTTCTTATTTTTCCAATTCTCTCTGCAAATGTGTGTATTATTGTTTAGCTAGATCTATTATGTGCAGGTTCAACACATTTACAAATTGGTCATTTGAAAATATTGGTGATCAATCTCAATTATTTACAACCTTTTAGTTTATATAGAGATAAGGTCGAAGATGTAGTTGAGTATGAAAACCAAGAAGAAGAAGAGAAAATGATAGATAATGTAGTAGTAGAAGAAGATAAAAACAAGCTCGATGGGTTAGCTCGAGTGGATGATTCTTTTGGTTATTATAAATTAGGTCTTGGGGTCAAGTCCCCAACAAGATATATTGTTGATATTTTTTGAGATTGTTGGGCCTCACTCGATGTCCCCATCGGGTTAGGCTCCATAATCAGGGTTGATGGTTTACCTCGTTTACCATCCATGGAACATGGGGAAGTACTCTGAGGATTTTATGCAAGGTATTCCTTGGGAAAAAAAAATAAGAAGATAAAACAAGGCCAAAAATGTAAGGACTTGTTGGTTACTCTTCTATTTTGTCCGAGTTCGTATTGACCCAGGTTTCATGTCTGTTCGGGTTTCCAACAAAGCCTCTAAAACTATCGGCCCTCCTGGTAAACCAGAAGGAAACACAGTGCATGGAGTGCATTGTGCAGTCTCACCCAAGATAGTCTTAATGGGTGGTTGCAATGCTCATGTGTTTGCAGCCTGGGATTGAGTGCGAGATATGAGAACTGTATATTGAACCCCTATTATAACTTGTAAACCCAATATATTGTCAAATGTGAATAAACAGGAAATATAACACTCATTCATTTAGTATAACAATATTTACTTAAAATAAATAAAGACACACATGCATTCAATCTCATAACATAAATGTTATCGTGGTTCACCCCCTCCTGGGCTACGTCCACAAAGATTTGGCTCTCGGCTCTTTTATTATAGTCGTTATGTCACTACAGTGTCGTGCACTTACAACTCTTCCCCATTGGGTAATATCTATATGAGGTGGACTAGATCGCACCAGGCTCCTCAGCCTGCGATCTAACCCTCAATATCTACCCTCCTCTATCCTCTCTAGCTCAATAGCTTACACAAGTAGGTCATACAGCAAAATATTACATCGCATATCCTTCTATATTTTCACAAACAACTAATATATCTAGAACACAACAATAATAAATATAACCCCCTTATGATACCTATGTATCTATATTTATATGTTTATGGCTCTTCATCCATTACAATACATTACCAAAACCCTAACCCTACCACTATTAGGTCTAACATGCATGCACGTGTGTTGTTCTTCCTTCCAGTTGTCTCTTTCCTCGTGCACACTTTCTTTCTCAAAATTGTCTTTCTTTCCACTTTAGCCTTTCTCCAACAGGCCTCCAACACTGACACGTGGCTCGTCTCGATCCACCTAACCTTTGTGTGCTTCCTCGATCTCCTTGGTGATCACCTAGAACTTTTTCTTGAGCTCTGCTTCTTGTGTTTGCACCTGCGTGGTCTTCTCCTTGATTGTGTCTACTACCTAGACTGCAACTTTGTCACTGATCAATCCTATGCACTCTTCCTGGGTCTGTGCTATCTGTGTTTTAGCTTCCTCTTCTTGTGCAATGATTTTTTCTACTCGCTCTTGAAGTGATTCCATTTGAGCCTGACACTCATGTTTTTGTGTTTGCGTAGTGGTGAGTTATGCCTGCATTTTCTTCATTTCCTACACCCCTTTGACACGCTCTATGATGGGCATTGTCTTCTACCTATGCTTGAGGTCTTGGATAGTTGCGTTGATCCTTTCTTCTTCCTTGTCCCACCTTTGGACCTGCTGATCCTCCTCTAAATTTGTCCAAAGTTGTGTTTATTTATTGAACAAGTTGACTGTTGTATTGACCTATTGTTCTATCTCCTGCAGCTACCCTGTTGCTTCCTGCTTCCTTTTCTCCTTCACTGTTGGTGGAGTGGTGGGTGTGAGTTTCTCACGGAGATTCTCGATCTCCTTCTGATATTGATCGATTTCCTACGCAATCTGATCAATATTTTTTGCTACTGTGAGTTCATCCCTCTGCTCGGTGTTTGGAATCTTCTCATAAGTTCATTCCACTCTTTGTACCAATCCATTCACGCGCTCCCTCTCTTCTTGGGTCTTGAGCTTATCCTGCTCACATATTATTTCCAGTGCGTCCTGCTTCTCCGTTTCTTGTTGCAATTTGGCTAAGTTTGTGCATGCACGAGACTGTACCTCATGGTTTACGCTAACCTAAAACTTGTGTAGATCCCTGGATGGTATCCGCGGAAACACCAGTTGGATTTGAGATAAGTCTTTTAGGGGTGTCTGCCCCACAATCTCATCCATATGTAGCATATTGGGTGTAATGTGGAATGTTGCGTTCGGCTACAATATTGTATGGACTGGATCTCACTCTCCTTCTTCCAATCTTTCTTATGTCTGTGATGTTGATGGCCTTGTTCCCATGTTTTTTCTTGTTGTTTGTGCTTCCCCGGGCTGCTTGAGGAACTGTCACGTTTCTGCCATCTCCTCTTGAATTTTGTCCCTGTGGTGTCCAACATTGTCAAAATCCTCCGATATACAATCCTGAACCATTTGGGCTATCATTTCTCCATCATCCTCCATGATCGTATATTCTGGAGGCATTCTTTGCACGTTCGTTTTATTGCATGTTCCCCCCATATGAGTAGGTGGTCTCTTATTAAGGCCTAGTTCCTAGGGATTGGGAGTTGTTTTGGTCCCTTCCGTGGCCTCAACCTATTTCTACTGCTCTTTGGTCAGCTGTGTATTTTCCTTCTTCCCCTTCTGGGTCTCCGTGTTCATTGTGCCTTCATTTGTTTTCTTTGTCTTTGGTTGGCCCGTCCTCCATTTCTTGGGCACTGGGACTTCTTGAGGTTGTGTTTCTCCCTACCCTACCTCCTCTTCTGTTGTCCTTTCAGGAAAGTCTTGGGTAAGGACTAAAATCTCCCACTCCTCTTCCCAGTCTTTGATCACCATGTCGATGTCGCCCTCTATGATACAGTAGAACATTTGTAGCCACTGCTTATTAGGATCTTTGTGTGCCTGTATCCACATTGCATGCCGCGTGGCCTTGAAGTTGGTGATATCTCGATATTGTGCAACAACCTGTGGTGTTATTCTCCACATGTTGGATATGGCCTCCTACAAGTCACGAAGGTATCCTTCGAATATAGTTGTGTTCTTTTTATTGTGCTTGGCATATGACATGACACCAAGTGATAAGTACATCTCTCCATAATTCAGCTTGGGTCTAGTGCCGAAGAATGTGTAACTTGCTTCCTTCCACCCTACAATATCTATCAATATGAGAAGCCATGAGTAGTGAAACTTTGTTCCTAGATACTGCACATACTTGAAGTCATCCAGAAACAAGTTCAAGAGATAGGGTGCCCAGCTCACTGTGGTTCCCTCGGCACACTACGCTGTGACTACGACAACCCCAGATGGAACTTGTTCTCAGCGGCATTTTCTCAGTAGTTTCTATGGCAAGATTTTTGCAGCCATTTGAGTTACGACATTGTTCATCCTCTTGATGATGATGCCTCGCGTCCCCTTGTATATACCATATTTCTTCTTCATCTCCTCTGCCAGAGCTTTCTCCCTTGTCTTATCATCAAGGAATTGTGCAGGATCCATGCCTCGAGATGGAAATCTTGTAATGTGTGCAATGAGGTCTACATCTATCAAGACAAGCTTGTCCAACCATATGTCTCTACCATGTGTGATTTCCATCAGTTGTTTGACGCAACCACTTTCATATTGTCCTCTACCAAAGTGTGCTAGATCTAGTAGACCTAAAATCCCTGCTTTCTCCAATCCCATTGCCCACTGGCATGGTTGATCAATTGGTTCCCCAAGTGGATTCATTCCCATTGTCGGTAAGTATACCCTCTTTGCAAATTCCAGGAACTTGTATGTGACTGCTACATCATGGTCTGAGTATTTCAGCTTGTCGATATGACCGAGCAAGTTTGGTTTCACCTGTACCCCATCTGGTATACATGGTAAAATGAGGGTTGTGACAGGTTACTTGCGAGGTGACCTAGGTACATGTTGCTTGTCTTTCTTCAGTGGTGTATGGTTCAAGGTTCCAACGGTCATCGGATGTACTTTAGAATACCATTATGGCCAACCCATGATTCTTCTATTGTTCCTTTCGGTGGGTGATCTGACATAGTTGTTTGAGATTCATCTGGTTCGACTGTTGCTTCCAGATTTGTATATGTTCCATTAACTCTTGGAGATTCTTTGGTATTCTTTAGTTGTGCCTCCTTCACGGTTTCTGCGTCCTAGTTCTATTGCTCCTGTGCCTCTGCTGGCATATCTACGTTCATGCCCTCCAGTGTTGGTTGTTGGTTTTCTTCCACCACGGGTGTGGGGTTCATCGGTGTTGCGTCTAGAGATGGGATTTCATCTACATTGATGATCTTTGGTGGTTTTTGTTCGCCTTCTTCCAATTGTACTCGTGAACTAGTTCTGACTCTGGGTTGTCTGACAGTTTGGCTTTCTTCTGCTTGCTTTGGTGGTGCCATGGTGGTAAGTGTCAAACGTTTGTTGAGTTTTCATGGTCTCTGTGAGCTCTGTGAACACTGCTCTATGTGCCTTCATCTCTATCACTCTTTGTATGTTCTCTCTTTGCAAATAGAGTCTTTTCTCCTGCTTTCTTGCGTTGTATGGGCATCGTAAGAAACTTGTTGAGGACGCTACCTTAAATATGGGTTCAATGCACCTCCGGCTCTTTTGTACTTGCCATTACTCCTCCTTGTTATCTCCATTTGGTGCAATTAATGTGTCATCCCATCAATCCTTTCCGTCATTAAATTATGTATACCTCTGTCTCTTCGTATTGCTTTTGTCATCTTTTTGTTTCCCGCTTGTTTCCCTTTTGACCTGGAAGTTAGCCTTATCCTCGTCGATCTTGTGTACCTAATCATGTGTGATATTTATTCTTCTAGTGCACTATGCCTCTGTTGGTGCTTTTTAATATATTATACATTTTTTTTTTACTTGTGCAGTGGGTGATCGACTCTCTTTGTACATCTTTAGTCGTCTTTCACTTATCATACCTCTGAGTTATGTGCCTGATAAGTATTTCAACTGTACATATCCTCCATATGTGATAGTCTTTACTTTGTACGGTCCTAACCGGTGCATCTTGAGCTTTCCTGGGTGGTGAAACGATTTCTTGTCATACATCAATACTAGATCTCCTTCCTTGAAAGTTTTCTTCATGATGTGTCTATCATGCCACGCTTTGTCCCTTGCTTTTTGAACTTGTTGGTGTAATCCTACTAAGATCTGATCTTCATCCATGTTCATCAACTGGTTTAGTCTCTCTTGTACTGCAACTAATTCTGTCATTGTGTAATTGTTTCTACGCGCAAACTAGGTACCAAAAATTCTAATGGCACCACTGCTTCTTGGCCATATACCAATTTAATGGCGTGTGCCCCGTCAACTTCTTGAACATAGCCCTATAAGCCCACAATATTGCTGGTATTTTGAGGTCCCAATCATCCATGTTGACATTACAGATCTTCGTCAGTGCATTCTCAAGAATTTTGTTAAATGCCTCTACTATTCCATTTTCATGTGGGCGATATGTTGTGCTCTTTTGATGATGGACTTCAAACTCTTCAGTCATAGCACTAATAGTGTTGTTTATGAATTATGTGCCTTGATCGCTCATCAAAACTCGTGGGCATCCAAATCGATTGATTACTTGTTCAAATAGAAAATTTGTTGTTGTTTCTCCGCTATAATCCTTCACTGGTTCTGCTTCTACCCATCTTGTTAGGTATTATGTTGCGATGATGATGTACCTAGCTCCTGTTCTTTTTTTTGGTGGGTTTATTGGTCCCACAAAGTCTATTGGCCACTTATCGAATGCCTGCAATTTTATCTATGGTCATAATGGAAATTCATCCCTTCGGTTGGGTTTACCTACCCTTTGACAGACATCACATCTTTGACAGTATTCCTTCGAGTCTCGGTGAATGGACGACCACCATAGTCCTACGCACAATACCTTCTACACGGTAGATTTTCCTGCATAATTCCCTCCTGCTATTCCCTCATGGGCTTCTACTAAGACTCTCGGTCTCTCGTGCTCTAACACATATCTTCAGAAGATGTTATCTACCCCCATTTTGTGTAAGTGTCCTGCGATCAGTTGATAGTCTACAACCCAGACTACCAGGTTTTTCTTCTACGCAGTGTTGTATTCCTGTGGCACAGTACCTGTGCTCAAGTACTGAATGATATATGAAAATTAATTGTCAATGATCTAGACTGAAAATAGTTGTGCATCCGAAAATTTGTCCTTTAAGTTCGTAGTTTATTCTCCATTTGTGACCCTTGATAGGTGGTCAGGTCCTGCATTCAATTTCCCTGGCTTGACTATTACTTCAAATTCAAATTATTGAAATAGTAGTAACCATCGATAGATTCTCCCCCCCCAACATTGGCTTGTTGACTAGGTATTTAAGGGTTGAGTGATCTGTGAACATATTAAAGCGTTTTCCCAATAAGTATTGTCTGAACTTTTGCAGTGCGTAGACCATATCTAGGCCTTCCCTCTCTGTAGTGTTATAGTTCTGCTCTGATTCTGACAAATTTTTGCTCGCAAATGCTATAGGGTGATCCAAGTCTCCCGCTCCTGGCTATGCCAAGATAGCTCCAAGTGTTATGGACGATGCATCTACATGCACATGGAATGTCTTCTCCCAGTCTGGAAATACTAGTATGTGTTAGAAAAACAAGACAATGGAATAAGAAAATAAAACAAATGCTGAAAAAAAAAAAAAAAAAAAACTGAAGATACACAATACAATAGAGACACAGATTTACATTTTTCACCCAGTGTGGGCTACGTCCACCAGAGAAATTTCCAGGTCCTTCCTTTATTATTATCCAGCAAATGAACGGATACAACCTACAGCAAACCCATTGTAACTTTCTCTTATTTCTCTCACAGTCTCCTCTCTCAGAATACAATATTCGCTATGATACATAGTTGCAATACATTTCCCTCATAAGAGAGGGTTTCCTTCTAGGGAAAAAAAACCCTAACATAACTTCTATTGTTATATCTGCGACCTTATAATGAATGGTCCAGATTTACAATGAAATTACAATATACTTTTACAAGGCAATTTTTCCTTCGGGGGTCTCACCCCCGAACTCCTGCTTGCCCCCGGACCCCCCAGCTGGGGGAATAGCCCCCCTGAACCCCGTAGAGGGGGTAACTCCCCTCTGCACTCCCCCACGTGGAACAGTGTAAATACTTCTGGGGTGTAAATACTTCATGGGGTATAAACACAGCTGAAAACAAAAGACCTCTGAATCAGGAAGATAATCAAGCTCCACAACCAACAATCTCCCACTTGGAGACTGATCTTAACAACTCCACCGTTGTTGTATATGTTGGACTCCGAATCTTCTTGAACCTATAAAATTTCTCATATTCATCTTCATTCTTGAAGACCAACTGAAACTAAGAAGGAACTCAATTCCTCCCTGCTTACTCCCTTTGTTAACATATCTGCAAGATTCTGGCTAGTGTGTATCTTTTCCAACTTCAAATGTCCATCTTCCAAGATGAATCGTATGAAATGGTACCTCAGTTGTATATGCTTAGTATTCGAATGGAAGGTTGAGTTGTTTTCAAGATGAATGGCACTCTCACTGTCACAGTACAACTTGTTATTCTCCTACTTCTTTCCCAATTCTTCCATAAACCTCTATAACCAAATCATTTCTTTACTAGCCTCTGTAGCAGCAACATACTCTGCCTCTGTTGTTTAAAGTGAAACAACCTTTTGCAGTTTTGAAATCCAACTTATTGTTGTTCCACCTATAGTAAAAACATGCCCTGTGGTGATCCTCCTGCTATCTTTATCACCTGCCATATCTGAATCAACATATCCCTATAGAAAAGTGTATGAACCTCCAAAACATAATGCATGAGTAGTAGTACCTCTCAAATACCTGAGAATCCACTTTACTTCCTCCCAATTTCCTTTACCTAGATTGTTCATATACTTGCTCACAACTCCCACTGCATGTGCAATATCTGGTCCGGTGCAAACCATTGCATACATCAAGCTGACAATTGTTGATGAATAAGGGACCCTGGACATGTATTCTATCTCCTCTTGATTCTTAGGACACATTTCTTTAGTTAATTTGAAATGGATGGCCAAAGGTGTACAAACTATTTTTTCATTCTGCATTCTGAACCTTTCCAATACCTTCTCTATGTACTCACCCTGAGACAATGTCAATTTGC
This sequence comes from Picea engelmannii, assembly GCA_009831015.1. Lineage (NCBI taxonomy): Eukaryota > Viridiplantae > Streptophyta > Pinopsida > Pinales > Pinaceae > Picea > Picea engelmannii. Next base: position 670,481 of record ML778119.1, on the reverse strand, counting down.
GATTTTTCATGTCTCTTGTTATTCTCATACCAAGGATTTTCTTTGCAGCACCCAACTCCTTCATCGCAAATGAATTAGCTAATTTCTTCTTGAGCACATTTATATCCTATATATTAGACCCTACAACAAGCATGTCATCTACATATAATAGCAAGATAATATAGCTTCCATTTTCTAGCCTTTTAAAATAGACAGAGTGATCAGAATGACATCTACTATAACCATGTTCTGTCATAAACCTGTCAAACTTCAAATACCACTGCCTTGGAGCTTGTTTTAGGCCATACAATCTCTTCTTCAACCTGCATACCAAATTCGCCTTCCCTTTGACATCATGCCCCTGTGGTTGCTGCATATAAATCTATTCCTCCAAATCCCCATGGAGAAAAGATGTTCTTACATCTAACTATTCAAGATGCAAATATTCTACTGCCACGAGACTCAAAATAGTCCTAATTGAAGTCATTTTAACAACAGGAGAAAATATTTCATCAAAATCTATACCTTTCTTTTGTGCAAACCCCTTTACAACAAGTCTAGCCTTGTACCATTTTTCTCCTCCATCTTCTTCCTTCAACTTGTAAACCCATTTATTATGCAATGCTCTTTTTCCTGCAGGCAACTGAACCAAGTCTCAATTATGGTTATTTACCAAGGAATCCATTTCCTCTTTCATGCCTTGCTCCCACTTATTTTTGGTGTCTACCTGCATTGCTTCTTCATAACATTCTGGTTCACCAAAATCAGTCAACAATAAATAATACAATGAAGGAGAGTATCATTCGGGGGGTATACTTAACCTGGTAGATTTTCTAATAACACTTGCAGGTGTTTGAGGTACCTGCTACTCATGTTGTTGTACATTTTGATTTTCAGGTTCCTTTGGAATTTATTTTTCAGTGATCTCATCAAGCACTATGTATTCTTGTTTTTCTTTTTCCTTTTTCTTTCCCTGCAACTGAGCTTTGTACATGACCTTCTCATTGAATATAACATCTCTACTCCTAATGATTTTGTTATTTTCATAATCCCATAAGCAATAACCAAAATCATTAACATTGTATCTAATAAAGGTACACTTCTTGGATTTTTCCACAAGCTTTGTTCTATTTTCTTTATCAATATGGACAAATGCTTCACAACCGAAAGTTTTCAAAAAAGAATAGTTTACCTTTTTTCCTATCCATTCCTCCTCTAGAATTGTACCATCCAAAGAGCTTGGAGGTCCTATGTTTATTAAGTAAACAACAGTATCTACAGCATCTGCCCAGAACTGTAAGGGCAAACCAGCATGCAATGTCATACTCCTTGCACGCTCCATGATTGTCATGTTCATCCTTTCTGACACACCATTTTCTTGTGGTTTTCTTAGAACTGTCTTCTCTCTACGAATCCCATGGTATGAATAGTAATCATCAAACTCCTTGTTTCAATATTCACCTCCATTATCTGATCTGAGACACTTCAAACTTTTTCCTGTCTCATTCTCAACCAAAGCTTTCAATTTCTTAAAAGTATCAAAAACATCAGATTTTTGTTGAATGCAATAAACCCAAGTTTTTCTAGTTGCATCATCAATAAAAGTAACATAATAATGAGAGCCACCAAGAGATGATACCTAAGTTGGTCCCCATACATCTTTATGCACAAGCTCTAACCTTTCATTCTTCTTTTCTTTTCCGACTCTAAGAAATATGACTCTCTTATGTTTTCCATAAACACAATGCTCACAGAAGTCCAAATCAATTTGTTTAAGATCTGGCAACAAATTTCTTTTGTGAAGTATCTGCATACCCTTCTCACTCATGTTTCCCAGCCTATGATGCCACAGTGTTATATCCACTCATGTAGAAGCTAAAGATATATAAGAGTCAATACTACCAATACATAAATACAATGTACCTACCTTCTCTCCTTTTGCTATCACCAATGATCCTTTGATGACCTTCCACATCTTATCTATAAATATGGATATACAACCTTCACTTTCCAACTGTCTTATTGAAATTAGATATTTCCTTAGATCTAGAACATGTCTTACCTCTTTCAACAACCATTGGTTTCCATTGCGTTGTTTTATTTTTACCTTTCCCATTCCAACAATTTTGCATGGTGCATCATCACCCAAATGAACCTGTCCAAAATCACCTTGAACATAATATAGAAAATGTTTCCTATGGGGTGTCTGTTATTGGATAAATCCATAAGTGCGGACAAAAACCGATCTCCCTAGATCCACCTGGATCTAGAACAAAGCAAGACAGAACATGACTCTTTCCCTAGATTCTAACCATTGAATTAAATAGGAGGCAAGAACAAAGAACATACCTTATTATCGCTTCCTTTGGTCTTTGTTTCTCCCACTTCACTCCAGTGCTCTCATGCAGTCAAGACCAAGACAACACAAACCAACCAAAGTGAAGAAATCACAATCTATTCAACAGTCAACCTATGTATATGATCAAGGAATTATACAATAAAGTGGAATTAGCTTTATGGGAAAAGGACATATTATTGTATCATATTAATCGAAAGTAAAGATTACAACCTGAGCCTTGATGTTGCAAAATTCCTTTCGATGGCCCTTGGCTCCGACACACACACTTGCTCACTTGCATGAATAAGATCAACTCCTTTGGATGAACTTGCTGGAGTCTCCAAGTTGTTGTAGCATCAGTCCTTCACACAATTATTTTCACCAATTCTCCAATGAATCTTGCTTAACCTTGCTTGCTTAACCTTTTCCATGATAATTCCCTCAATATATAGGAGAGAATGAATTAGTTACTTGGATAAGAATGATCCCAAAATATCAGGGAATCTAGTACTAGGATAACCATTCGAATGCCATCTCATCCTTCTAGAAGATTCCCTTCTAGAAGCATCGAGAAATCATCTTTTTCCTTGCTTTATAAAGAGTTCACACCCTATCAGTTCAACATAGTGCGAACTTCTCGCACCCTGGCTTAAGGCAACCTGCGAGAATCATGCATTCTCCCAGGCAAATATACTAATAGCCTGCGAACAGTCTTCAAAAATGATATTTCTGGAAAGAGAAGAAACTAAATTTTCTGAGGAGAAAGTTCTTATGAAGAGCCTGAGTACACCATCATCAATACATCATCATGATGACCAAAATCATGGGTAACATAATTCCCCCCAAAGTATGAGGGTGGAACCAGTGACAGCCGATAGACTTTGTAAGCTGCATGTGTGTGTCGAGAACCAGGAGCACATCTAATCGGAAACCTGCGAACAACCAAGCATCTGCAGCATATCATATATATCAATTCTGAGGTGGGCATTCCCATACTCATATCACATACTGATGACATTATAGACATGGGTCATGGCCACCAATCATACACTGTGGATCCATGCCGTCAAAATATAGCATAGCCACCGGAATACACTGTGGATCTATGCGAGAAATTTCAAATCAAGAAGACATAGCCACGAGACATACACAGTGGATCTATGTGTCGAAAATTATACATACTCCATCGCAACCTGGATCACAAAGATGATATCCAAGGTCTTCAATCTCGACACCCAAATTACGAATCTAACCATGTGATTACATGTGTTGAATTCGAACATGGTAGAAACCACTTGATTACCGGTCATTGATGAAACCATTAACAAGTGAGAGGGAAATCACCATTGATGTCAATGACTCCCAAGGTACTATAGTACAATCCATCAAGTGTGAATAAATGAGTTGAAGTCGAACATCCGATGGAATATTTCGATCAGGGATCAGTGATGTAAACCCACTGTCGAAAGCAAGGAAACTTACCATTGAGGCATGCAATCTCCAAGGTACCAAATAATTTCTACGTCTCGATTCCGGATAATGAGTTGAAGTCGATGGAACAAAAATCGTCACAGGAGGGCCTTGATGTATCCCCCATCAATGACATAAAATGAGTAATGGATTTTGAAGGTGAAATAGAGTATGATGTGAATTGCACTGGACACAGGGAAGGCCGACACGGAGAGAATGGATAACTGCAGATGGTCGACTCAATATAGGTTTTAGATGGACTTCTCTTGAACATATGAACGACACGACCAATGATTTGGCAGCATTGACTCAAAGACGACACAGGGAATGACCTGGTAATAAATTCAATGAGAGACAAATGGATTTCCCAAACCAGTTTCAAATGATGAATAGGGGGTGTCATGTTCAAGAGAGACACTTACTGTCAATTAATACGAAAATGAAAACATATCCCTTTCCCAAATTTTCTCCCACCATTTCTGGTGAGTACCTCTTTATTTTTACGCAAGCTTGAGGAGGATAACATATGCTTGTTGATGTAAGCTCATCCTTCGGACGAGTCCCTCGGAGTATGTTTAATGAACCCTAAGAAGGAGTGGTTCAGCCCCATCACGGGTCTGTTAATGTTTGTTTAATGAGTCCAGAGATAGAAAACTTGAAGGTTTTTCAAGATTATAGAGTTTGGAAAAACACTTAAAAGAGAACTCTCTCAGTTCCTTTTTCGTAAAATAGTCTGAATGAGACCGAAAAAGAGATAAATTATCGCTCACTAGACGCTTACTTCAAATACTTTATTGAGCGTGAAAATAGCAAGGTCGCTCGGCGATCTTTTCATGTTTAGAGAGTCTAAAAAGAGCTTAAAGAGAACTCCAGAGGGGGTTCCTTTTTCGTATAACCTTGTTGAGCCCGAAAAAGTGATAAAAGTATGCCCGATCACGTTCTCATGTATTTACGAGCGCAAGAACGGACAAAAATGACGCTCGAGGTTTTATACAAAAACCCTAAAAAACAATCAAAAACACGCGATAACAAAGAAAAACATGTCAGTATCCCTGTATTTGATCATCAAAGTCAGCACGCCTACAAGAATGACACTCAACATGACATTAGGGATTAGGGTTTAATTGATAAATAATCATAAAAAAACAAAATGATATAGTAAAAGTAAATAAAAGGAGTAAATACTCTTTTTGACCACACCATTTTTACATTTCCACTATTGAGCTCAAAAAACCCCTCTTTTACCCTCCAAGTTCGGTGACAGATTGCGGGAGCTACGAGAGACCATTCATCGATCCGTCTGCAACAGTTAGGTAAGCTCTTCGTCCTTAACATTTTCATGGTTTAATTTTGTAATTTCATTGGTTAAATTTTCAGTTTTAAGTTGATTTTTCAAGCCTTATATGCGCGTTTCCATTCTCGCAGGCAGGCTATACGGGGCCTGCGATAATGAGGCATTCTCGCAGGTGAGCCTTAGGCCACCTGCGAGGTTCTCGCACTGTGCACACAGGGCACCTGTGAGAACCGCAAAGCCCAAAAAAAAATTAAATTTTTAGCCAATGAAAAAGATCCAAAGCATGAAAAAGGTTATTAATCCTCTTATTGTGTTCCTTATGTAGATAATTGGCCATCAACATGGTGCTAGAGTGGCGTGAAAGGGAACATGAAGAGGATAATGCAATGGCCAAAAATCATCCACCTACCATAGCTGCTTTGAGAGATTGTGGGCTCTTGAAGTACTTTCGCATCCTAGGCATGAAGGCCCAAGTCAGACTACTAGAGTACCTAGTGTGTATGTGGGACCCTGATCAGCAGGTGTTTCATGTGGGGGTCCACACACTGCCCTTAGACATTGAGGACATTTACTTTTTTACTAGATTGTCCCGGCGCGGGTACTATGTGAGCTTGACCGGTAGTAGAGGTGGTGGGATAAAGATGAGTGAGTACTGCAATTTATATTGCGTACCTGAGGCTGAGAGAAAGAAAGGAAAGGTGGCTATCTGGGGGGTACAAGACTTGACCCTTCGTACTATCATTTTCACTATAGATCGGATGGTTGGGAGTTCTGCTCCTCATATGGCTTTATAGAGTTACTTCCAGTATGCTATTGAGTGTACTGAGCCTCGAGTGTTCAACTAGGCAGATGTTGTGCTGCGCAGTATAAAAAAGTAATTAACCAAATGTAGGTGGGGTGAGCTAAAGCAATTCGGGTACGGATCTTTGTTGGTATCCTTCTTCCTTGAGCGGGTCTCATTACTGAGGTTACAGGTGGAGTGGAATTTACCGGCTCCCAAGGATCCACGGATGCTGAGATGGTGTCGGCTCATGGCCCGACACATAGCAGGATCGATCATCAAATATGATGATACTTTCTTTGACTGGATTCAACCACAGATGTTGATGATTGATGACTACGCTTATGCTGGGCTGGATTTTCGAGGAGATACGGATTTGGTATTACCTGAGGATGCTCAGTGGGGGGGCCTTGGTAAGAAGTACACACATTTTCTCTTTTTAAATGTTTTTGAATTTTTTATCATATTCAAATGTTTTTGTTTTATATGTTCGTCCAAAGACTAATACAAAATTGTTTGTTGATAACACAGATGTTGGACCTTACAGACCTCCCGGCACTTCTCCCATCCAGCGGAGAGGAGAGGTAGCGGCAGCACCACAGTATGTTGAGGATTATCAAGTGGTGGAACAGAATTTAGAGGGCATGACTGCAGACATTCCAGACATGACTCTGGAAGAGGTTCCATGATGTGATCAACGTCATACTACAGGGGTATCATCATCTATGAGTCGACTGCTCCGTAGGGTTGCTAGGGAAATCGTGTGTAGAAGCTATACGCTTCAATTTTTGACATTTTGGTCTTCGGACAAACTTTTTGTAAAAAACTCTTATGATCGTTATATATACAGACGCTTCTACCGGTTTACTTTATATTGTGTGAATTTCAATGTGTTTGATTTATAAATGATTCAAATGTCTGTCCAATACATAATTAGCCAATGCATCTGTTAATGTATTTAGACATCTAGGAATATGTTGATATTCAATATGATCAAAATAACGTTCCAAGAGGCGAATTCGCAAATACACCCGTAACAAAGTAGGACTTCGAATAGAGTAGATATTACTTAACTGTACTACTACAAGCTGCGAGTCAAGTCGCACAACCAAATGACGAATTTTGAGTGAGATAGCATCAACCAATAATTCAATAACGGTGCTATACTCTGCAATGTTGTTGGTCGCACGGCCGAGGCACACACCTCGTAAAGATACAAGTTCGTGTGTTGGGGCATAGATTGCCCACGCAGCGGAAGCAAGGTTCTGATTGCTACGGCTAGCACCATCAGCAAAGCCAATATAGGGTAGCGAAGACTCCGACATCTGGAAATCAAACACAATGTCACATAAGGGCAGAGACCAGATAACGACAAAAGCAAACTATAGTAACACACAAAAAGTATGATACATTAAAATACAAGTACTTGTGCACAGATGGTTTATGCATAGTACTTATTCAAGTACAACCCATTCCTGGGTTCACTCAAAGGGATACCATCGTAATCTACCAACTCATATGCTCCTTTTTCCAAAACTTGGTGAACAATATAAGGACCCCGCCACATGGGTTCGAATTTCCCAGCTCCTAACACATCTCGATCTTGTTCATAGAGAAGAACAAGATCGCCTTCGGAGAAAATGCGAGGCTTGACATGCTTGTCATATTGGGCTTTAACACATTTTTTCTGGGCTTCTATTACTAGAGTGGCGTCACATTGAGTTTCATCTAATTGCATAAGATACAATAGACGTTCTTCTTCAGCAGAAGTGTTGCGTAGGAGTTCAACAGCTAGCTTTAGAGAGGGTATCTCACATTCGATAGGAAGAATGGCTTCCACACCATAGACTAATCGAAAAGGCGTAAACCCGGTAGTGGACTTGACTGATGTCCGGTACGCCCACAATGCCAAAAAAAACATTGTGTGCCAACTTGTTTTATGAATCCCTATCATACGTCGAAGCATAGTTATGATAACTTTGTTAATCGCTTCGACTTGACCATTAGCTTGAGGATAATAGGGCGTTGAGTTATCATGGAGAAGACCCAACTTTTCTGTAAGTTCAGACATCATAAAATTCCTAAAGTGGCTACCGTGATCAGTGACGATAGCTTGAGGAACACCAAAACGAGCTATGACATGATTAAAAAGAAGCAATGTTGCGATCTTTCCAGTATTGTCGAATGTCGGCATCGCCTCGGCCCATTTCGTAAAGTAATCAATGGCTACAATGATGTAACCATGCCCCCCGGCCGAGTGAGGGTGACATGTCAGGAAATCAATGCCCCATTTTGCAAAAGGACCAACTGAGACCACAGGATGAAGAGGAGCAGGATGTGACCGAATTTTCTGATTGTAGGTCTGGCAGGCATGGCATTTCTGAATGGCAGTAATGCAGTCTTTAAACAAAGAAGGCCAAAAATACCCTGCGCGTAGGATCTTTTGGGCAGTAGCATACCCAGACATATGACCACCACATGCTCTGGAATGGCAGTCATTCAGAGCTTTCTCGGCTTCGTCGAACGTGAGACAACGTCGAAAAACAGAGTCAATTCCCCGACGGTAAAGAGTATCCCCGAGGATAATGTATTGACGAGCTTGATAGCGTATGCGACGTCGTTTAGTACTAGACAAGGTAGGCCAGAAAGTCTGGGTTTGGAGATATATAATGATATCCCCATACCAAAGATCATCAGTGCTAATAAGGAAAAGAGATTCATCGGGTAATGAATCTACTGTTACATTTTTCGTTGCAGAATGAGGAAAATCACATATCAACTCAGCAAAAACTAAGGATTTCTTTGACTTGGCGCGATCGAATTCCAATTCAAACTCCTAGAGTATCAAAATCCATTTGGAGTATTTTCCCCCTATCAATTGACGTGTCAAAATATGTTGCATAGGGTTGCAATGAGAAATCACCATAGTCTTGCATGAGAGGATATAGTGCCAGAAGCGTTGGACGGCTTGAACGGCAGCCAAGGCCAGTTTTTCGACATGTTGATACTTGATTTCAGTTGGTGTGAGACTCTGAATCAAGTAATAAATAACATGTTCGTCATGCGCATCATCCTCTTGGACGAGAACCATGCCAATAGTGTACTCTGAGGCGGCAAGATAAAGGAAATAATCGCGACTATAATCGGGAGGAAAGAGAAGCGGGGCTCGCCTTAGGGACAACTTTAAAACTTCAAAAGCATTGTTGGCAATGGTATCCCAGACGAACTCTGAATCTTTCTTTAACAGCCGCGTAAAACCACGAGTGATCTCAGCGTAATTAGGGATAAAACAACGAAGAAAGTTTGCTTTCCCCTGTAAACTTTGCAACTGGTGCAGTGTAGAAGGAGGAGGAAGATTAAGAATCACCTCAACCTTAATAGGATCCACCCGGATCCCTTAACGTGAAACGATAAAACCTAGAAGACGACCGGATTCTACGCAAAAAATGCATTTATGAGGATTTAAACGTATACGATAGAACCGACAACGAATGAAAATGGCCCGGAGGTGGGTAGAGTGATCGACTCTGCACATAGAATGAGCAGGTAAATCGTCCAAATAGGGTTGAACGATATGTTTGATGTCATGAAAAGCATAAGACATAGCGCGTTGAAAAGTTGCGCCTACATTCTTAAGTCCGAAAGGAGGTTTTCGATAGGAAAAAGTACCCCAAGGACAAATAAAAGCAATCTTATGTTGGTCCTCGGGAGCAATGTTAATTTGATTATAGCCGGAGAAACCATCCATGAAAGAGAATATTTCACTGCCAGCGCAGTCATCGACAAAGGGGGTAGGAAAGTTGTCTTTGGGACAAGCTTTGTTAATATCCCTATAATCAACACAAACACGAATACTACCTCCTTTCTTGTCAATTGGGACAGGATTGGAAACCCATTCTGTAAGTGCCACCGGATAAATAAAGCCGGCTTTCAGAAGTTTCTCAACTTCGAGGTTGATAGCAGCCGCTTTACGTGGGTGAACTGGATGAAGGCGTTGCCGGATGGGTTTAGCACCGGGATATGTCTTTATCTCATGTACAACAATTGTAAGGTCGATACCTGGCATCTCTTCGTAGCTCCAGGCAAAGATGTCATGAAATTATTTGAATAGAGACGTATAAGTGACTATTTCGTCAGCGGAACACGAAGCACCAATATGGACATTCTCAACAATCCCAGGTTTAATGGATATGTCAATGGGAATTGTGGGTGAGATATTACTTATGTTCCCTTCAGCAAACACATCGTGTGTAGTAGCGGGAACCATCGAGATGTCAACAACGGTCGATGGATTCGAAATCCATTGATAATTCTCAAGAGTGTGTTGTTCTAGAAATACTATGGATCGATGATGCCCATCGTCCCAAGGGGTGTCCTCCAGGACAGACATGATCATCTCGACAGTGGGAAAAATAACACGAAAAGGATTGGGAGACAACTCATCAAGAGAGGGGGTAGAAGGTGTTGTCGATTGAATGGCCTCATAAGCAGACTCAACTGGACTTAACGGCATGACGTTGTCGAAACGAATATGATCTCCAGGGTCAAGGACTATCCAAGGGTCCTGTGACGCAGGAAGTTCGTGAGGCACAGTGGAGATCATGTTGATAGAAGCAACAGACGGGCGTGGAACATCGGACGGTGGAATGGGGAAAGTACCCATTAACGAGGAGTCCTTTAAAAGGCCTACACCGACATTCTCATAACCTGGTGGGTTTTTAGCAATAAATGGTATGTTGCCAGTATGAGTATCGGAATTGAAGAAGGCGAGTTGGTCAATGGTAACAACCTTTCCTTGATGAGGGAAACATACTACACGGAAAAGTGTTGACACAACGGCACACATGGAATCGATCTAGTTGCGTCCAAGCAGAAGATTATAATCAAGGGGAGTGTCAAAAACTTCCACTTCAACTTGGACCGTTTTACCTTCTAACGTGATAGGCAACGAAGGGAGAACACCGTAGGGCTTAAAACCAGAGCCATTGAAGGCTTTAAGAGTGTTCTAGGATTCATTCAAAGGAGGAGAGCCAATGGCTTTCCAACAAGCAAGAGACATAACACACGTCGAGGCACCCTCGTCGATAACATCTCGGCAAATGTTCTTGTCAGAGACAACAACTTGGATTTGAAATGCGAGTTGAGGGGGTAACCTTGGAATATGATCTTCCAAGTCAAAGACTATTAAATTCGTATATGTCGGGTCAATTCCACCTATATCTTTCAACATTGCCTTCCGTTGTGCAGTACAAGACTGAAGGACTTCAAGGGTTGACATCGTTGAAGGTGTCTGGGCCAGATCTTCAACAATACTGTAGTTATGGGCCGCATGAGCATGAGGATTCAAAGCCGATTTCCTAATGACACCTTTTGGGGGCGGTCACAGAACTGTATCAAGGCTTGGTCATTCAAGATGAAGAGGATCGTTGGTAGGTGGAGTCGCGGGAGATGGTTGTACCAAAGCAGGAGGTAAATCGTCAACCTTCTCCTTAGATGGAGTATAATCTTTGGCTCTAGTTGTGAGTGCAACGTTGTTCTGCTTAGAATCACCAGTACACATCAAAACATATGATGTAGTAGAAAAGGATGGTTGGTCATGAATGACCAACTGAGCCTATTGTTGAGACGGGAAGGGTTGGGACAAGACAGTCGGCGTAGGGGGTTTCAGGGTTCCCTGAAGGAACTTAGTGACCTCGACACGTCGTGGACAATCCTTCGTGTAGTGATCGTCACCACAGATAAGGAAAGGGTAGTGGGGTTTGCGCTTATCCCATTCTTCAACAGGAGTGGTTTTAGTTTGCTCTGCTTAATTATTATTTTTTCCCTCCTTATTCTTGCCTCTCCCCTTTTTAGATTTGTTTTTACCGACTGGGGTAGATTGAACAACGTTTACCTCAGAAGTTTTTCCGGTGGGAGTGGAAGGAGACAAAGCATTTTGAACATTAGAAGAAGCAGATTTAGGGGTTGTGCTTGAAACAGAATGTGATTGGGCGTGGGCAATACCAATCACACCATCAGCTGCATGCGAGGCAGTTGGAGCAGTTGAAGTGCTAGAAGTATTAGGACGAGGTAATTCAGGTAGTAAATCATAAAGTGTTCCCGCTTGCGAATAAACGAGATCAAGATATTGAGCACGACTTATAGCCTGCTCTTCCATGACAACGCCACCCATGGCAATGTCCTTACCAATTTCGTTCACAAATGATTTTGTAAACCATGCTGCCAGTAACTGATCAGGAAGCTCAAGTTTAATGAGACGACGTCTCCTTCGCCACTCATGGATATGATCATATATATGAGTGCCTTTAGTTTGTTTGAAGGAAGTCAAAATCTTAGTCCTGGTATCATAATGGATCGGTAACTGGTAATGTGTAAGGAAATCCATAGCTAGGGTGTTGAAATCAGAGAAGAAACCGCGTGGCAATTCAATATACCACTTCGTAGCAGAACTGGTAAAGGTTCGTTGGAAAAGACATAAACGAATAGAATCATCCATCAATGAGTTGGATGAACACCAGAGGTGAAAATTCATAACGTGATTGTTCAGGTCCTCTCCCACTTTGTCGTCGAATTTAGGAATGTCTGATGGAAGCTTGGCTGGAATAACAGGCCATTGGGGAGAGTGATGAATAAGATCATTTAAAATCCTAGACAAATCTGGCAAATCCAAAGTAGCAAAAAAAAGGTAACTGTCGATTCACCTGCGGGTACTGGTGGATTTGGGGTGGAAGTCCTATCGGCAAACTAGTAGGACCATAAGCAATCTGCCCATAATGGGAAGACCCAGGCAGATTCGGTGGTGGTTGGAGAGGATAGTAGCTCCTGGAATTGTAACCTTGAGTGGGGACATGAGTTGAAGCATTCGTACCCCAAATAGGATTGGGTATACCTGGATATGGTTGGCCTATAGTAGGGACAGGCAACTGCTGCCCCCTAGTCATTTGAGGAGGATTTTGTATCATCCGATTCCAATACTGGGTCAAAGAGGGAGGTATATTTTTCCCAAAAGGTGGGGTTGGTCCCCCTATCGTAGGTGGAGTTCCAACCGGAAGTTGTGTCCCAATCAAAGGTTGTGTAGTAATTGGAGTGTGTCCGGTAAGAGAAAATTGAATTGTACCACCTTGTCCACCAACGAGAATCTGCAAGTTTGGTGTAATGGACGGGATAGTGCCACTAGGATTAGGATTGCCAGAAGGAAATTGAGGGAGTGTTGGAAGAAAACCGGGAATAGGGTGCCCAGGAAAAGAAGGACCACCTGGAGAACCAGATGGGGTTTGCGGAGGTGTTGGAATAGAATCATTCAACGCATGGTATCTGGGTGGTAGTGTCGGAGTGACATTGGACGTTCGTTGTGTGTTTATAGGAGCAAGATCAGCTGCAGTGAACCCGGTTGTGACACTCGTAGTATTCATGAGATGGGCCATCTCGGCAGGGACAGTAAAGTGATAAGTGGTATTCAACGGTATAATCTCTATCTCAAAAAACACCGGAGGGTTGATTTCGAAGACCACAGGCGAACCAGGACCAAAAAGGGTCCTTCGAAAATCACCTGCAGACCAAAAAGGATCTTGGCCTTCTACACCGGGAAAAGGCCCAATGGGTGATCCAGAAGAAGTAACAACTAATTCTCCGGAAGAATATAATCGCATAAATGGTTGCTCAGAACTAGGGTGAAGTCAAAAATCCTCTCGAGTATTGGTAATTCGGAAAGGTTCTAGAGAGTCTCGTTCCACTTGTGGTGTGGTGACGATTGTGGCTTCACTCTGTCGAGGAGAGCTCTCAGGTGTACCTGTAGGCAAGGGTTGAGAACCGTCCAGATGCTCTGGAGATAAACCCTGCATTCTACATGAACGATGTGGAGGAGATATTGTAAACGAGTGACAAACTTCACGAACAAAATCCTATGGTCAACTTCGAGAAACAAACAACACGCGCTAGTAAACAAAATCTAGGAAGAAATCACCAAGCAAACAAGACCTTCTAATTTCGAAGCCACTAGTTGGTGATGAAATCCAACGTCGCAACAATAAGACGAGAAGGGGCAGGGCTAGGGTGGAAAAGTTACGCTGACGACCTGCTTAACGGACTTACACCCTGGTGCAAGCTCCCACACATAATCGTGGGTATACCCTCCAAGGAGCCCGAGTGAGTTTGGTCAACGTCAATTCCAGGTACCGTGAAGACTTTCCCCTCCACAGTCACCTTGGGTAAGAACCTAGAAAGATAGGCCACTAAGGTCACCACCAAAAACAATAAAGCCTGGGGGAACAGTCGACAGTCCTATCCACACACAAGGGCAAGGTATCTAGCCCACAATCAACTCAAAAGGCTTCCACTCATCATTGTGGGTATACCTCCGAGTGATCCCCGTAATACGTGCAATCTCTACATTGGTATCAACAAAGCAGGGTGAGTAACTCTGCCAATATCAAT
>ML778119.1:639438-655608 GCA_009831015.1 Picea engelmannii | reverse complement strand
TGAGAGTACTGAAAATCAAAAGCCAAATGAACAAGCAATAATAAACACCCTATCCACTCTTTCAATGAAAGCAAAAATAAAGAGAAAACCAATGTAGTCTTTTCAAATGCAAAAGAAAATGATCCTTCAAATCAAAAGCAAATGATAAAAACCAAGAAAACTTAACTTTCAACCAATCACTGGTTCTTAACTAATCAAACACACTCAGATTCTGAAGTCAGAGAGAATGGTTTTGCCAAGAAAAGTCAAGAAACGAAAGTCAAGACAAAAATGACAAGAAAAGCCTTGAAACCCTAAGACTGTTCATGCATGCAAACAAAGACAATAAATATATCAATCAGTGGTCCAAGAAACTCATAAGAGGCAATCAAACTGATCTGGGCAGTTAAAAATGCCAAAACTTAAATCCAAATTTTGAAAACTTGTGTTTGCAGGCAGGCAATATTACACAGTGCGAGAATCACTGATTCTCGCAGGTGACCCTTGAACAGGGTGCGAGAACCTCGCACTGAAACCTAAAGGAAGAGTGCGAACTCTACCAATTCTCACAGGATGCAATGAAGTGCAGTGCGAGAATGCCTGAACATAAACAAAAATTTGAAAAATGAAGCAAAATTTTAAAAAGCTTCTGGACCCAGAGGGTCTATCAGGATATCCTGAAGACTCAGAGATTGATAGGACAGGAGAAAAATGAAACCAGAGCAAATGGCCACAGAAAATATCAAAAGCCACAAAGAAAATGGGATTGTTCCCCAGTGGAGTCGCCAATTTTGTTATTGGATAAATCCGTAAGTGCGGACACAAACCGATCTCCCTAGATCCACCTGGATCTAGAACAAAGCAAGACAGAACATGACTCTTTCCCTAGATTCTAACCATTGAATTAAATAGGAGGCAAGAACAAAGAACATACCTTATTATCGATTCCTTTGGTCTTTGTTGTTCCCACTTCGCTCCAGTGCTCTCATGCATTCAAGACCAAGACAGCACAAACCAACCAAAGTGAAGAAAGCACAATCTATTCAACAGTCAATCTATGTATATGATCAAGGAATTATACAATAAAGTAGAATTAGCTTTATGGGAAAAGGAAATATTACTGTATCATATTAATGGAAAGTAAATATGACAACCTGAGCCTTGATGTTGCAAACTTCCTTTCGATGGCCCTTGGCTCTGACACACACACTTGCTCACTTGCATGAAGAAGATCAACTCCTTTGGATGAACTTGCTGGAGTCTCCAAGTTGTTGTAGCATCAGTCCTTCACACAATTCTTTTCACCAATTCTCCAATGAATCTTGCTTAACCTTGCTTGCTTAACCTTTTCCATGAGAATTCCCTCAATATATAGGAGAGAATGAATTAGTTACTTGGATAAGAATGATCCCAAAATATTAGGGAATCCAGTACTAGGATAACCATTCAAATGCCATCTCATCCTTCTAGAAGATTGCCTTCTAGAAGCATCGAGAATTCATCTTTTTCCTTGTTTTAGAAAGAGTTCGCACGCTAGCAGTTCAACACAGTGCGAACTTCTCGCACCCTAGCTTAAGGCAGCATGCGAGAATCATGCATTCTCGCAGGCAAATATACTAGTAGCCTGCGAACAGTCTTCAAAAATGATATTTCTGGAAAGAGAAGAAACTAATTTTTCTCAGGAGAAAGTTCTTATGAAGAGCCTGAGTACACCATCATCAATACATCATCATGATGACCAAAATCATGGGTAACAATGTCGCATGAAATGAAGCCCCTGATTCTACTACCCAAGACTCGGAAATATTATCTATAGAAAGAATCAAAGCATCTTGTAACACATCACATGTTACATTTGCTTCCTGATTTCTCTCTTGTTGTCCATCTCTTTGTTTCTTTGGAGCTCTGTAGTCTTTCTTCATATGTCCTTTCTTCCCACAATTCCAGCACTCTATCTTTCCAAGTCTGGATTTGGATCTGCCCTTCCTATAATTCTTGTGGTTCCCTAGGCCCTTTCCTCTATCCTTTTGTCTTCCCATGTTCTCCATGTTCAACGCATTACCTGATGTCTCACATGTGCTTTTCCGTCGCATTTCCTCACTAAGGATAACACCAACAACATCATCAAATTTTAAAGTATTTGAACTAGAGACAGAGTTACTTACAGCCATGACCAAGTCGTTCCAGCTTTCTGGCAATGAGCACAAGATTAGAAGAGCCCTGACCTCATCATCAAAGTCCACTTTTACAGACCTTAGTTGATTAGTAACCGTATTAAAATCATTTAAATGATCTGCAACAGACCCACCTTCTAACATCTTCATATTAAATAATCTCTTCATTAGAAATACCTTATTGGACGTTGAGGGTTTTTCATAAAATTTAGCCAATGCGTCCATCAAAGCCTTCGTTGTCCTTCCTTTCGAAATATTGAAAGCCACTGACGCTGCCAGGCTCAGCCGTATCATTCCTAGAGCCTTTATGTCAAGAATATCCCATTCCTCATCCTTCATGGCCGTCGTCTTCTTTTCTACTCCATCCAATGGTAGGAATAGATCCTTCTAATATAAATAATCTTCCATCTGTATCTTCCATAACTGGTAGTTTTGGTTGTTAAATTTTTTGACCCTAAACTTTCCATATTCCGCCATTGCTCCCACTCGAACCAGGAACCCTCCTTTCCTATGAGTTTCCTTTCGCTCTGATACCAGTTGTTAGAAAAAAAAGACTGTGGAGCAATAAAATAAAACAAATGCGGAAAAAAACACAGAAGATACACAATACAATAGGGACACAGATTTACGTGGTTCACCCGGTGTGGGCTACGTCCGCCAGAGAAATGCCAGGTCCTTCCTTTATTATTATTCAGCAAATGAAGGGATACAACCTACAACAAACCCGTTGTAACTTCCTCTTCTTTCTCTCACAGTCTCCTCTCTCAGAATACAATATTCGCTATGATACATAGCCATAATAAATTTCCCTCATAACAGAGGGTTGCCTTCTAGGGAAAAAAACCCTAACATAACTTCTACCGTTAGATATGTGACCTTATAATGAACGGTCCAGATTTACAATTAAATTACAATATACTTTTACAAGGAAATTTTTCCTTCGGGGGGGTGCTTGCCCCCGGACCCCCCAGCCGGGGGGATAGCCCCCCTGAACCCTGCAGAGGGGTAACCCCCCTCTGCACTCCTCCACGTGGAAGAGTGTACATACTTCTGGGGTGTAAATATTTCATTGGGTATAAACATGGCTGAAAACAAAATACCTCTGAATCAGGAAGATAATCAGGCTCCACAACCAACAGTATGGGCACGATGACCATCTTTTCTTTCAGCATATCCAGACCGTGTTGGCAATCTTCGTTCCACTGAAACTTTGTATCCTTTCTTAACATATTTTCCATTGGTGTGGTAATATGCACATACCCTTTGATAAATTTCATGTAGTATCTTGTGTGTCCCAACGTCTCTCTTAGTTGACGGACTATTTTTGGTGGTGGTAAGTTAACATTTATTGCAATCTTTGCAAGATCTACTAGTAAACATTGTTTTCATACTATGTGGCCCAATAGTATCCCAAACGATGTTCTAAATATGCATTTCTTTATGTTCAATGATATCTGGCACTGCCTGCATCTTTATATCATCATTCGTAAGACTTCTACATGGTCTTTCAACAAACTATAGACTGTCTAATCGTCTAGGTATACCTCGAGAAACTGGTGGATGAATTCCTTAAATGCGGCGATGACTACTCTGGAAAATATTGTTGGTTCATTCTTCAGTCCAAACGGCATGACTGTGTACTGGTAGTATCCCCATGTTGTAGCGAATGTGGTCTTGTATCTGTCTTCTTGTGCAATCTTGATATGGTGGTAGCCTGAGAGTCCATCAGTAAATGAGTAAGCTTCATGTCCACCTACGTTCTCTAACACCTCATCTGTGAAAGGTGTAGGGAACGGGTCATGTAGGCATGCATCATTCAACTTCCTCAAGTCAACGCATACCTTGATCCCTCCTTGTTTCTTGTCCTGAACTACCATCAGGATTATCCATTCTAATTCTTCGACTGGTGCTGCCTGAACTGGCTCCTCCAATTGTTGTTCCTTGTGTAGATGTACTTCTTTTTGTCTGACTTCTTCTGCACTTTGGTTGTCTAAACGGTGGTGTCCTCTTTGGTGTATTAGTCGCACATGGGTTTATGGGTTCCACACTGACATTAATATGGATAGTATTGCTTCCTTTGCTTCTTGTTCTTGGCCCTCTCGTCTTCCTCTCATATGTTGTGCGCAGGATTTCCTCAATCTGCTCCAAATCCCGGACATCCTCTACCTCTTCCTTATCACCTGCCAAGCCTTCCCTCGCAGCTACGGCTCTCTTCTTGGTATTCCCCTTGTATTGGTAGGGTACTCCGCTACACGTCTTCCCAGTTGTCGCCATGATCCGCTTGATCTGGTCGTCATCCATCGTGATTGGGTCCAAGGGTTCCTCCTTCTTTCCCTTATCCTTTCCTCCTTCCATTTCTCCTTTGTTTGTCAGTGTTTCTCCCCTTCCCCCATGCACGCAGGGAAGTTTAGTTGTTTGACTCCATTGTCATTACACCTTTATTGTATAGAAATATCTTAATAGACGTATACAACAATTTAATGTACCTTCCTTGAGGTCCGCGTAGAAACTCTTGCTCCGCTGCGTTGTACGACTTCGATGTGTCTACTACAAACTCTCTTATAAATCCTGCCATAATATTGTTGATCCAAGAATATACTGCACGGGTGAATTTGTTGTTCGCCTGTTGTAGCTTCTCAATCTATACTGGGGTCCTCTTTAACTGTTGGATCTGGTTCGTTGTGTGGTTATCCTTCAACCTTAGTATCCATTCCTGCAATAAGTGTGGAAAATCACAAAAAAAGACTTTATGCAAATCAGTAAACACGTATTTCTCAAGATATTTGTGAGGTGTTATTCTAGGGTTTATGTTATCTTTTTGTGCGAACTCCAGCTCTTTGGTTCTTAGCCAAGTTTCGATCTCTTCTTTTGTGGGATTCCACGGTCTCAACATCCCCTTCTAATGGCTCATTATTTTCTTCTTTTCTTTACTCCTCTCTTTCTCAACCCATCTCATCTACTCAATCCTCTCCTATTCCTACCAACGACAACGGAACCATTTGTTGGTTACTCTTCTATTATGTCCAAGTTTGTATTTACCCAGGGTTCATGTCTGTTCGGGATTCCAACAAAGCCTCTAAAACTATCGGCCCTCCTGGTAAACCAGAAGGCAACACAGCACACGGAGTGCACTGTGCAGTCTCACCCGAGATAGTCTCAATGGGTGGTTGCAATACTCATGTGTTTGTAGCCTGGGATTGAGTGCGAGATATGAGAACTGTATATTGAACACCTATTATAACTTGTAACCCAATATACTGTCAAATGCAAATAAATAGGAAATATAACACTCATTCATTCAGTATAGCAATATTTACTTAAAAACAATAAAGACACACATGCATTCAATCTCATAACACATATGTTACTGTGGTTCACCCCCTCTTGGGCTACGTCCACAAATATTTGGCTCTCAACTCTTTTATTATAGTCGTTCTGTCACTACAGCGTCGCACGCTTAGAACTCTTCCCCATTGGGTAAGATCTATATGAGGCGGACTAGATTGCACTAGGCTCCTCAACCTGTGATCTAACCCTCAAGATCTACCCTCCTCCATCCTCTCTAGCTCAACAACTTACACAAGTAGGTCATACAGCAAAATATTACATTGCATATCCTTCTCTATTTTCGCCAACAACTAATATATCTAGAACACAAAAATAATAAATATGACCCCCTTATGATACCTAAGTATCTATATTTATATGTTTCTGGCTCTTCAGCCATTACAATACATTACCAAAACCCTAACCCTATCGTCGTTAGGTCTTCCATGCATGCGTGCATGTTGTTCTTCCTTATAGCTGTCGCTTTCCTTGTGCACGCTTTCTTTCCCAAAATCGTCTTTCTTTCTGCTTTGGCCTGCCTCCAACAAGACTAGAGCGAGTTTTACGAAAAAAAATGGTTTATCAAGAGGGGAGCTATGGGATCTAGAAGCCAAACCAATAAAGGTTTTCTTTTTTTTTGTTTGTATATTCTAGAGAAAAATTCATGTTGGGGACAATTATGGAAGTTGTGCCTCAAAAGTAGGTTGTTATGCTCAGGTGTGCCTCATTCAGTTCACTCCCATTGTGTTATTCATGTTGTTGAATTTGGTGATCGGAACTATTGTTTTGCTTTATGGAATGCACCAAAACAACAACACCAGCACCAGGGACCTCAAATGAAACACATCTATGTTATACGGACTAAGTACCTTCCAATGGTAAAAACAACATAATCCCACCTTTGACCTTTCTCCTTTGGGTTGAAACTTGTCAAGTCATCAATGCAATTAACATGGTAGCCTCATTCTAGATAATAATTAAATTATTTAAGAAGAAGAAGAAGAAGAAGGGTTAGATTTGTCATTAGGAGGCCTACTGATTTTCTTTGTTGAAGAAGACTCATGAGGGGACGAATAAATAACTACATTGATGTAATAATATGTGCATATGTTTTCATTCTTCTTGATGAATTCAATGTAAAGATAATGGACCAAGGTTTGGTGTGATTGATAATGATAGCGATGAAACCCTAACCCTAATCCCCCTTTCCTCTCTACCACTACCTCTCCATTCCATTCTCCTATTTTATATATGAAGTAGCATTTTTAGTATTTAAAAGCTTTCACTACTCCATTTATGAGATCATTCATTATGCAAACTTTGGTTTTACAAATAAATTTAAGCACCTTTCATCAACATATTCACACTTCTAAAATCGCATTTCCAGCAAGAAAATATTTGACATTTCAAAATAGAATAATTTCCCCTTCAAAACTATAGGAGAGCCATATTTAGGAGTGTCATGTGGGATGATATCCATTCTTCTTATGTGGGATGATCTCCATATAGTTCCTAGTCTTTCTATGGAGATATATTGTCTCCTACACTCGATTCATCTCATTTAAACTTTTGATCTGAAAATAAGCAAGGCACCATAAAAATTGAAGCTTTATTTTCATGTATTGTCTACAGATGTGAATCTAGAGGAGGATTAATGTGTGATCCCCTAACTTTATTTTATATTTTATATCCATTAAATCTAGAGGGTTACTGTGTGGTATGTTATTGTTCGAATAATGTGGCCTTACTTGAGTTTTCTACTCTTTGCTTTTAAGTTCATTGTAGTACTTGATGGATTGAGATAAGCAGGCCTTGGTTTTTAGATATCAAATGCCTTGGTTTTTAGATATCAGTTGCATTTGTAGCTCCAAGTAGACCTTTCAATTTGAAATTGTCTAGGATCTCTCTCTTGATAAAGATGGATGGCTTTTGAATAACATAGGATATAACACTTTTCTCACTACATGAAGGAAAATTGGGCCATCCCTGGCTTATTTTTTAGCTCTAAAACCTTCCCATATCAACAAAGCACATGTTTAGTTTATCAAGTTATATTTCATCAAATTTGAATGCATTTTGCAAAAATTTCAGCATTGACCTCTTTCACTAATCACTAGGTAGACTCAATGTGAACAATGTCTTCCACAAAAAAAAATGTAAATATATTGTATTTTCAAAAAAGTGAATAATTGTTGTACCATGTAATGCTTTATATAGAATTTCTAATGAATGAGTGTCATTTACCCTAGACATTACTCAACATGTGCCTAACTCTAAATCAAATTTTCAATAGTCATAATTGTCAACTACACGTTTCTTGAAACATCAACACCGATCTTCACACACTCACTAATAATGAGATTAAATAACTTGAGAAGATTGTTGTTATAAAAGAACTAGACAATTCATTTAATAATTTTGTTTTTACCTAACATCCTGCATATTATTATAATTGATTGTTTTTTAAAAGTTGGTGCTTATTGATTGCTTATCATGCCAAATTCTTAGACCCTAATATAATATCTCACCAAAAAATATGGCTAAAGTGGCTAAGGCATGGCATCTTTGTCAAGTAATGGGATCCCTCTTGTCCCCATTAAGGTAAGACAATGACCAAAGCATGAAGAAGTATAAGATTATTAATGTGTAAAGAAATAAGGATATGTTATAGGGTTGGAATTTTTAAATAAGGATATGTTATAGGATTGGAATTTTTAAATAAAGATAAATAATAATGAGTGAAGAAAATATATATATATATAATTTTTTTATAAAAAATAATGAATAAAATATATAATTTTTTTATAAATAAAATAATGAATAAAATATATAATTTTTTTATAAATAAAATAATTAATATAATAAATAAATAAAATTTTATTTAAATTTATAATAATCATTTTATAAATATAATTCAATATTTATTTTACACATATATTGCATCTTCACTTTCCGCTATACGAGTGAATCACATAAATAATTCATTAATATATTACATCTTCACTTTCCACTATACGAGTGAATCACATAAATAATTCATTAATATATTACAACCTCACTTCCCACCATACCAGTGAATCACATAAATAATTCATTAATAGATCAGAGATAAGATAATGCCTATCAAGCAATCACCAATTGGCAATTTAGTGGTTTTATAATGTTTTTTTATATAGCAGTGCATTGAATTAAAAATATATAAATTTATGAGTTAACTACTATCTGCCAACCATAACTAATTTGTCTCTGAAAAGGAGACAATTCCATTATTAATTAGATAAAGTTAATAAATTATCGTTTTAATAACTTAAGCAATATGTAATTAATTGGTTGAAGGCAAGGGAACGTGGAGTGATTTTGTATTTATAAAAAAAGTGGTGTTGCTCAAGTCATCGAGCACTTGTATTTTAGTGTTATATTTTTATAGTTGTTATTGTGTAGATAGTTTTGAAAGGTCCAATATTTTTTTAGTGAACACTTTATTCATCATCAAGAACAAGTTAAGTGATTAGAAAAGAGTATACTTAAGAGTAGATTTAAAAGGTTAAAATTAAGAGATAACCATTAGAAAAAGGATAAAATTAAATTAAATTAAATTAACTAAATAGCCGGAATTAAACAATTTTTGACATAGAGAACATACAAAACAATACATGATTAAAGGGGGAGAGAACAATAAATTAAGAGATACTTATTAAGGAGGATTTAAGAAATATGACATTAAAAGTAAAATATATTAAATCATAAAATATTAACAAGGAAAATGATAATCAAATAATAAATACATACAAGTTAATTAGAAATACAAAAATTAAAGCATTGATTTAAAAGTATATAATGAATTATTATAAGGAGAAGAAGAGAAAGGCCTTATAAAAATCAAGGGTTAATCGAGAAAAACAAACTTAGAGAATGTTTGGGTCAGAAACAAAAATATATAATTTGAATATTAAAATAAATAAATAAAATAAACACAGGATAAGAAGAGCTTCAGTGATCGAGGTAACATATGAGGGGTTTCCACGACTGGTTGAGTTTGTAGTCATCTTCACAATTGAAGTTATTGGGGTGTTTTTCGATTTCCAACGCTTCTCGAATAATACGAGAGGAGTAATAGGGCACTGAGGCAAGAATTTTGGTTTGGTCAAAGCAAATTAGGTGATTAGATTTGAAGGGAGTGTTCAACAATAGTTGACTTGGTGATCTAGTTGTGGTTTGTGTCAGCTATGTCTTAGGATATTTAGACACTTATGAATTAGTTAAGATCAACTTGGTCTAACGTGTCATTAGGTAAAAGTGTGTTTCTTTAGTATGCATTAGTATGCATTTGTAGTTAGGAAATTCGATGGTTACGATATGTTCCCGATATCGAGTGATATGATGGATCATATTCTCCTCGATCTTAACAACTACACTGATATGTGGCTTAACACTCAATTGGTCCATGATCTCCATTTAAAGAGCATGGAGGGTCATTTTTCGATGATCGATTGTGAGAAACTCTCTTGTAAATCTCTCTGTAATATTTTTCTTTTGCATTAATAAATTGCTCCAAGTGGCCATGTTAGTTGGGGTCATGGATTTTTCCCCGTAGGGGTTTTACCACGTGAAAACAACAGTGTATTAATCTTTCATCTAGTTGTGTCAGTTGTGATTGAAGGTGTTCATCCTCTATTGGAATACCTATGTTGTCAAAAATGGTATCAGAGCGCATTTGAAGACCTACTCCTATTGTAGATTGACATCATGAAGTTGTGTTGTATCATCTCTAGTTTTTTCCATTTTTGTACATTTCTAGGTTCAGCAGATTGTTCCATTTCTTCTGGAGTGCTCGTTTAAGTCACGAATGTTTTTTGTTTCACTCGAAAAGGTTTATGTTTTCCCAAGATATAGCCATTTCAGTCAAATCTGTAGGTATAAAGCCCAAATACGCCCTTTTTAAATTTTTGCAGAGTTAATATTTTGGTTTTATTTCAGTNNNNTTTTGGTCTGCTCTTGTTTTCGATCTATGTATTCTCTTTTCCCCGTGCCTTGTGCGATCTCGACAAATCAGAAACATATCAGAAAGGGTTTTATTTTCCATGTATGCTCTTTGTCGTGTGCTATGTGCAATCTCAGTAAATCAGAAATAGAGGGAAAACTTGGATGTTCCAAGTAAGCTAACCAAATCTAACCCTTGTTGTCGTCGAGAAGCGAAAAAAATTTCTTGTGTTAAAATAGTTTTTTATGAGCACGCTCTCCAAGGCCATCAACAACAACAACTTCAATTATCCTTCTAAACAATATAATATGTTTTGCACCATCTCACTTCGTTAAAAGTTACTTTACTTAATAAGAGGTATTGAGTTCAAGTCTCTCTTTTGTTACTTTTTTTTGAAAAAGTTCATGCATTCATTGTAAAGTGCATTCCACTTAAGTTATAAAATTGAATCACTATTAAATAACTTTAATATTTGATTTTAAATTATTTTGCATGCAACTTTCATTTACAAAGTAACTTCATTGTAAACGTGATTCTCACTTATTCTATAAAATTGGGTCACTTCATAAGTAACTTACTTAAAAGTGAGCTTATAGGTACAGTTAGGAGGAGCATCACCACGTGGACCAACTTCTACTTGTCGCGTGGCTCTTTGGTTATCGTTTATACAATTTTCAAAAGGGCATAACTTTCACATCCAAAGTCCATTTTCAGTGTTCTTTTTTTAAAACAGCCTATTTTTTCGAGATCTTTCCATCCAAAACATCAATTTCATCATTTTGTGCATATTTTAATATGGCATCTCTCAATGATCTTTTTCTTAGCAGTAACAACTACTTCTCATGGAAATCTCATATGTAGGATGTATTAAGAAGTAAAGGATTGTACCGGATTACCATGGGGAAAGAACTAGAACCCACTGATGATGAAAAGAAATTCAAATGGACCAATAAGAATGAAGAAGCATGTGGACTGGTCAGAATGTTCATCCCTCCTAATTTAAGGTTTCACCTTCAAGGAATTAATGACCTAGTGATGCTTGGGAAAATCTCGAAACTATGTTTGGTAAACACAATATTATTCGAGCCCACTAGTTGGAGAATTAGTTACTCACCTTATTAAGTCCAAATGATTTTCCTTGCATTGAAGATTACTTATCTAAGTTCAAAACACTTAGAATTTTATGTATAGAATGAAAAATAGATTCGCCAGAAGATCGAAAAATATATGTCATTCTTACTAATCTTGGTCGTGCATATTTTCGTTTTGTATCTACCTTTTATGCCACCATAGAAGCTCTAGATATTTCTTATAAAAAAACCCTCTCTTGAGTCCTTTTGTGATGCTTTGATTCGAGAGCAAGATAAACATCTACAACTTGGATTTATTAGAACTACAGGTACCTACAAAAAAGCCTTAATAATCCTACAAAAAGATAAATCCAAGAATCCCAAGAGGCAACATCCTCACCACAACAACAAGAAAAACAAGGGTTCCAAACCCTCTTAGCTAACTTATGCTCCTAATGGTGACAAAGGAGCGAAATATAAAAGTACGAAGACTAACAAACATTGCAACTTTTTTGGGAAACATGGTCATGGTGAGTCCAAATGTTTTAAGAATATGGCAGCTTTAGAAGCAGCAATGAAGAAGTACAACATCAGTATTGATTCTACTTCTTCCTCTTCTTCTCATGGACATTCACTTTATGCTTCTTGTTTCTCCTTCAATGCAACTTCTACTTCTTCTTCTTATGAGTGACTTATTGATTCTTGAGCATCTTATCATATGGATAAGGATAAATCCATATTTTCTTCTCTTAATGAATGTAACACCAAGAAAATATTTTTTGGTGATGATAGATCTCTTAGTGTTGTAGCGTCTAGAAAAATTCAGGTAGATAATGGTCATTTCAATGACGTATTATGTATTCCAAGTCTTTCGTGCAACCTTCTATCAATATATCAAATCACTCATTCATGTGATGGTAAAGTTGTAGAGTTTTCACCTCACCAAGTTGTAATCAAGGATCTAAAAGATCCCAAGCACGTTCTCACAACTGGAATTTTTTATGATATTACTAGGTTGTACAAGTTTGACAACTTTAGGTCGTCATATTTTCTATTATTTTTTGTTGCTCATATCGATTACTTGAGCAAAATTTCACATAAGAGGTTTGGTCATCTAAACTATCGCTCATTGCAACAACTATGTAATCAATAGATGGTGACCGGTCTTCCTCTTGTTTCTTGTAGAGATGGTGTTTGTGTTGGTTGTGTTCTCAACAAACATCGTCGGGACAATTTTGACAAGTGTGCCTCTCGGTGCGCCTCAACCTATTTGCATCTTGTTCATAGTGACTTGTGTGGTCCACTTTCTTCTCCTTCTCTTTCTCAGTGCAAGTATTTATTAACTTTCAATGATGACTTTTCCAAACACACTTGGGTTTACTTATTAAAACTTAAGAGTGAATTTTTTGACAAGTTCTTGGCCTACAAGGCCCTTGTAGAAAATCAATATAGACATCAACTTCAAAGGTTAAGAACAGATAATGGAGGCGAATACATCAACAACCAATTTATAAGTTAATGCACTGCATGGGCATCCAAATGCAACACATTGTTCCATATGCACCACAACAAAATGGTGTTGTTGAGATAAAGAACCGCACATTAAAACAAATGGATAATTTTATGATCCAATCTAAGTGATTAAGTATAAAGTATTGGGTGGAAGCTATTGTTATAACCCTAAATTGCACCACACATGCTTACCTGGCATCAGGCCAACTCATATCCCTTCTTTGCCAAAGCACTGCTGAACAACTCTTTGAAAATCCTCTTTTATAAAGGCCCACGCGCCCTAATCCATTACTGCGTGCGTGTACACGTTGGCTAACCCAAAACAGCCCACGTGGACCGACAAAAGCATGAAAAAAGGAAATTTGCCAACGGAACAAAAAGCTATGGGTGAGTTAACTGAAACTCCCAGCCATGCATGGCCGAGGGTTCGTCCAAATACCTAGCTCCTTCTAGCCTATAAAAGAAGGGGTAGGGGTCCCATTTGGAGGAGGAAAAATATAGCAAAGAAACTCTGCCCATTTACGTATTCCCATTGTCCCAACCCTTTAGCCTTTCCTTATGCCAAAGGAGATTCAAAGCAAAGAAGTTGAAGGATAGAAGAAGAGGAGCCCAGGATCAGGTTCGAGGAGCGGTGGCTGGTCTCAACTTTTGTAAGTTGACTCATTCTAAGTAATAAAGAAAATGATTTCCCGTCCCAATTCATGAACTGTTTATAGTTTGATCAGTATATGTTTGGATTTCTAGCCCGTTAGTATATAAGTAGTATGTATGCATAGTTGTTGCTTGTCTTGGATGCAGGTCAGCTTTGGAAGGAGTATTGTGAACAAGTAATCAATCACAACGGAGGATCGACATCAAACGTTGGGAACGAGGTAGGTTGATCTTTCCATGCATTTACTAAGAAAAGGGGATTTAAATCTAGGGATGAAGGTAGAAAGTAATTTCTATTCGTTCATATATGCATGCAAAGTCTGAACTCTATTTGCTAGTCCGTAAGGAGATTTTCCCAACAACAGAATTGGCGACCATACTGGGGAGACTCTCTAGGGTTCCTGGAATTTTATTTAGTTTTTGGGTAGTTTTAAAGACTAGTTTTTCTTGCCTGTTTTTTCTTTTAGTTTATGTAAGGTCTGAGCTAGCAGGGAGTCTGATTTTCCATACCAGCTTTCCCTGTCTTTTTCTTGACTGTGTTTTTCGGGACCCACATAGGTACACGCGACCTGCATAAGGTCTGCACGTGTGTACCTGCGCCCTACCCCCTTACAGCCCACGTGTGAATGTTGGCTATAGAAGTAGCAGTGGCGTGTAGAGTTCAAAGAACTTTAGAGGTAGTCATCCTCTTTCCTAATAGAATCACACATTCTCAAGGGGTTTTCTGTAATTCTATTTGAGTCTTGTTTGCTAGCAGTCCTATCTCAGATTGTTTTTTCCTTATCATTTTTTCCTTACATTATTTGTTTTTCTGTTAAAAAGAGTGTCCAAGCCTTCAAGGGATCTTGGTTATCAATATTAGTGGTCTCTTCCTGGTTTGGTATGTCTATTTTCATTTTTCTCAGAGTTTAGATATGCACGCAGCCTGTACAAGGTCAGACCACATGTACACGCCCTCTCTCTCTATCCAGCGCGCATTCACATGCATGCTGTAAAAGTGACCGTCATGTGCTTGTACAGGATACTTGTTGTTGAGGGTAAGGCATCCATCCTTTACCTTGATAAGAATTATTCCTCTCAAGTGTTTGAATCTCTGTCTGAGCAGTCAGTAGCTTAAGATTAATCTTACCCTTAGCTTGATTTTTCTCATTTAAAAAGTTGCCAGAAAAATAAAAGAATTTTCACGGTTTTTAGACAAGTGTGAGAGTCATTTTCTTTTAAAATTTCTAGTGTGTGATTTTTCTTTAATCTGATTCTTTGCAATCTGCGATTAGGCCGGAATTTTTTTTCTTGGTTTTTGCTTGTCGATATTTTTCCTTTCGTGCTTTACTAGCATTTAAAATTAAAAAAAAAAAATCTCTTTTCATTTTCTTGTTTGGTTGAAGAGTGTGTTTCCGCATCATTAAAAAGGGAAAAGTATTTCATTTCATAAGTTTTTGCATTTCACTTAGATCATAAGTATCTCGTATTCGAGTGAAAATCCTTTGAGTTTGTTGTCCAAAATCTTAGAAAAATTTAAAATATTTCTTTTGAAAAGTTATTGAAATTTTGCATTTAGTAAAAGTTTTGTTTCCAGCTTTTTCATTCACTTTTTGCTTTTGTCTTTTACACATCATCAATTTCACCCTCATACCCATTGACGTAAGAAAAATCCATAAAAAACACTAAATTTAAAATCTACTAGACCTTTATGTTTGTAGGGTTCACTGACTAGTTCAGGACTAGGGCCTTGGATTAGGTTGGAGAGGAAACTCTTCAAGGCCATTTAAAATCAAACATTGGAGTCTGAAATAGGGAGTGTCTAAGTCCAGTGTCGTGAAAGTTATCCGGGACCCCCCTCTAACACAAGGGATAAACATGAGGTCGCGTGCGGAAAGGTAGCGGACATAACCCCTCCAAAGCTGGATCAATCGTAGTGGAGAACACATATAGAGGGCTTGTTTTGGGATTTTGTCGTTTTCATTTGCCACGGGGCTTCGTGGGTCTCGAATCTGTTCGAGGTCCTCAGTTGTCTTCCATAACATTTTCTCTCAATACCCTTGACAAGTTTCGGGCTCGATACCCTACTCATTATGGTCTACTCGACTTTCGACTGTACCCGCCTGGTGACTGTTCGCACGCTAGCAACCTAGTTGTCGATCTTTTTAGGGACATACACAGGTGACTGCGGGGGTATACCATGGTACCTAGGATAGACATCGGTCCACTCTTTGCAAAGTATACCCAGAGGGTTCTTCCGCGTTCGAGTTGCACTTGCATCGGTAAGTTTCTCTAGTGTTGGTTGTTGTAACTGTTCTTCCAATTAATTTAGTGTTTGCTTGTAGTATCTTTTAGGGACTTTTTTTTTAGTGTGTGTTACTTTTGAATGTTTAGACTACCTTATAGTGTCTTGGATCTTCTCACACAGTGGAGGATCCTGAGCTCCGCCAGTCACGAAGGCTTCTTGGCCTACCGTCGGTTAAACAGGAGCCCCCCC
>ML778119.1:622016-639428 GCA_009831015.1 Picea engelmannii | reverse complement strand
CCGCCACCATTAAGGTGAAAGCTAGACCAACAAGGGTCTTTTGAAGTGACCGGGTTACAAACAATTGTGCCTAAACAACCCCCAAAGGAATCTACCATTTTGGACCTTGAAGCAACTGCTCTTGTCCCAGTTGAAACCCCAACCACTGATTTCTTGGCACCTTTTATTGTACCAATTCAATTTCATGAGCGCCGGATAGTGTTGCACATAGCAATGGAAACAAATGGTGTTACTCCTTCTGGGAATTCTTGAATTCCCACCACGGTTGTCCCCACAAGAGAACTTTCATCTCCTAACCCACCATCGTCATTCTTACCCACCATGGTCTCGACCGCAACTACTTCGCGTAGTGGTCTGATCCCGTCTTTAGCGGCATCCACAACCCCTTTCACACCAAGTGCGACATGCCCTCCATTCTCATACAGGATGCCTAGTTCGGGTACAAGTCTTGTACTTTCCTACTCCACTTTACAGACTTTGGGTTTGGGGGCAGGGAGCTCTAGTGCTCCTCTGCAAGGTCACATGGGGGGCACTCATGTCCCTTTTAACGCTTTTCCTTATGGAGGAGGTCATATCCCTCCTTTGTTCCCTTCACTCGGTGGCTCGCATCAGCAATCCACTGGGCAACCTACACACAATAGTTTATTTGGAGCGGGGAGTCAAGGACCACCTTCGCATAGTATGCCGGTAGGTTCGACATCGTTTTATTGGAATGGAATGTTTGGTAACAACACCTTCTCATCAACCATTTTCCCAACTGGGGGCAACCCCATTTTTGGACAATCTACTTATGTGCAGGGTATTATTCCTACACCGGGGGAAAACTTAGCAGGACCTTGGAATTCAAGGCAGGGATCCATTCCCTCATCTGGAATGTTGATCTAGGGTAATTCTTTCCACAATCAATGGAACCCCAGACAAACTACTATGCCTATCCCCATGGGACCGACATGGGGTAATCCTTCCCAAAGTCCTTTGAATATAATGCATGCCCAACAATCTATGTCCTATTTGGAAAATCAGTCGATGATGTTTCCACATATGCAAAATCCATACGCTGGCCAAGGCCATGGTTTCTACCAGAATCCGGGCCAGCAGCCAAACTTTTCCTGGCAACCTGGTGCCAGTCAAACTCCAATTCCCTTTTTCCCAGGTTATCAGTAGCAACCCAAACTATCGTTCTTGGCGACTTTACATTTGCCGGATTTGACAAGGTTGTTGAATGACCCTATTTGTCACGATCCGCGTTGGCCTCCTATGTCGACGAAGTTTCCTTCGGACATTCCAAAGTTCGAAGCCAAGCCTAACGAAGATCCAGGAGATCATGTGACTACCTTCCATCTTTGGTGCTCATCTAACTCATTGAAATATGACTCTGTATAGTTGTGATTATTTCAACGTACTCTCATTGGGAGTGTCGCGAAATGGTACATTGAGCTCGATCGCTCAAGATACTCTTCTTTTGGCGAACTGGCGATGGCTTTCCTGAACCATTTCCAGTTACCTGTGAGATACGATGTCGGCACAGAGCTGCTCGCTAATTTCGAACAGACAACAGCGGACCATATCTCTGATCACATCCGAGAATGGAGACGCCGAAAGAGTTTAATCAAAGTACCAGTCCCACCAGCATTCCTACTTGAGTGGTTCCTTAAGTCTTTGGTACCACAGTTATCCAAAGACGTCGTGACATCCGGGGTTTTCTCCGAAGAAGATCCCATCATGAGGGCTCAACAGTTTGAGCTCATATATTCTTAGTCCGGTTTATTATACAACATCTTGCCAGATGCGCCATGTTCAATACTGGATAAAACTAGACAGAGAGTTGGACCACATGCCGATGGTATTGTTGATTCAGCACAAACAAAGCCCGTTGAGCAATTGACGAAGCAATTGTAGCAGTTATCTATACAACACACAGAGGCCAGCCAAACTACTGCTTTGGTTTCTCCCCCTACCAAAATGTCGGAAGTACACACAGTGCAGTCGACTAACCCAAAGGCCACCCAGCAGCCTGAAGGGAAGAAAAAACAATGAAAGAAGGGTAAGGGGGACAAAAAACCCAACGATAATGCTGGTAGGGACAACACTGAAAAATGGAAGGCGAGGTATCCATGCAACTTGTGAGGGGAAGACCACCCGACCCATCTATGTCCTCGACTTACAGAGGCCCAAAAGTTTGTCCCACAGCAACAGCAGGTAGTGTTGACTAATCCATTTCAACATGGGCAAAATCTAACTCAAGCCTTTGCAAGCATGGAAGGGGGCAGCCAAGAAACCTGCCCTCCTCCGAACAACCCCGCATCCGCGAACGTATATATGGTTAGGGGTGATGCTTTCATATCGACTAGAGCGCACAATTATAGTAATCTGAGCACTTCTAAGAAGGGTAAAGAAGCTGATATCCCATCTCTTCCTCTACAGATTGAGAAGACGTTGGGAGAAACAATGACATGCATTCCAAAAGGTGCATTTAAAAAAGCTTCTCATAACCCAAATGCAAGGGACGCCTAAAACTACTCTGTGGTGGAAGATTTATCACAAACCCCTTGTGCGATGTCTACTTTGGAGGTCCTCCAAAGATATCCTGCTCAGAGGAAAGCCTTGTTAACCGCTTTGGGCTCTATTGAGACTTGTAATCCGGGAACCATCATGTTAGATACAACCGACTTAAAACCTCGTCTACCTTACCACGTAGCATTTCAGATAGTAGTGGCTTATCCCATGAAAACTTTTACTCGGAATATCTTCCGCACGGTGGTCGATGAGGGCACCTCGACATGCATTATGTCGTTGGCATGTTAGAAGGCCATTGGACAACCCGTTTTGTCTCCATCACCTACTCTCCTCACTGCTTTCAACGGTCATTCATTCCGACCACATGGCATCATTCCTTCTTTCCCCGTGCAGTTAGGAGGGAAGACCGTGTGTGTCGAAGTAGAGGTAGTCGATGCTCCCCTCGACTATAACCTCCTGTTAGGACAGAGTTGGACTTATTCTATGCAAGTTTTGGTTGCTACAGTTTTCCGGGTCTTGTTGTTTCCACACGAGGGTCAGATAGTGACCATCAATCAATTGTCTTTCTCTGGACCTGACCCAGCTTTGGGGGCATCCGCGGTCTCGATGATTGATAATCCTCAACCAGGTGTCATCAACGTAGGAGTTGGTTGTGCCCATCCTTGATGGGTACCTTCGATTACCCACCTCCTCACGACGATATCAAATTTATATCTAATCACCATAAAGTTGAGATTTTTCAAGTTTCGTCATTCCGCACTACTTACTTCGAGGATCCATGGATTCTTCTTTCCCCATTGGCCACGATGGATGAGATAGGGCACCCAGTCATTTCCATGCCCTTGTCTACCGTTGAAGTAGTGTACTCTTTAGTCCAGCAAACTTCAGCTAACACTGATCTGACTCCTACACAAGAGTTAGATCCACTTCTAGAGCCTATTTGGGCTCAGGGTTCTCTCGCTAACATCGATTCGTTAGACTTGGTCTTGCCTTCTGATGAACCAGTAATCGAAGCAATGACTAGTCCGGACAAACCTTGGGAAGATCTTCATCACAGATCATATTTTCTCCTAGAGGTAAGCCGAATAGAAGCAGGAGAATTCATCGTGACCATGACGGGAGATCAGTCGTGTCATATTAATCTCTTAGCTACACATGAAATTTATGCTGAGGGAAATATGGCAACTATCACTAAAACTATACCAATCAACATCTCCTGAAACCCTGGCGTCGTGGAGAACATCTTCGTTGGAGCGGATTGCTCCACCGAAGAGATTCAAATCTACACGGATCTTTTCAAAGAATTTTGCGACGTTTTTGCCTGGTCTTATGAGGAAATGCCAGGTATTGATCCAAAAATAGTGGAACATGAAATCACAACTTATCCTGATGCCAAGCCTGTTAGATAGAAGCTTCGTCTAGTTATTCCCAAGAAAGAAACAGCCATCAAGATTGAGGTTGAGAAATTTCTAAAGGCAGGTTTTATCTATCCTATCCATTTGACTCAATGGGTGTCAAATCCTGTGCTGGTCAATAAAAAACAAGGCACGATTCGTGTATGTACCAATTTTCATGATTTGAACAAGGCATGTCCCAAAGATAATTTTCCAACACCATTCATCGACCAGATCATTGATGAATGTGCTGGTTGCGAAGCCTTTTCTTTCATGGATGGTTTTTTGGGATATAATCAAACCCAAAGACCAACACAAAACGGAATTCATCTGTCCTTAGGGTACATTCGCATATCGTAAGATGCCTTTTGGTCTTAAAAATGCTGGAGCCACATTCCAGTGGGCCATGTCTTTTGCTTTTCATGATCTCAAGCATATAGTCGAGGCCTATCTAGATGATTTAGCATCATGATCTCGCAAGAGATCGGATCATCCCACACACCTTAGACTTATCTTCGAATGGTGTCGCTACTTTAGGATTCACTTAAATCCAAACAAGTGCAGCTTCTGCGTAATGTCAGGACGTTTGTTAGGTTTCATCGTATCAACAACAGGGATCATGGTCGATCCTCTCAAGGTGGCAGCAATAACTTAGTTGCCTCCCCCACACACAATTCTTGAACTTCAGAGTCTACAAGGCAAGGCGAAATTTTTACGACGCTTCATCGCCAACTATGCTGAAATCACCAAGGGATTTATGCGCTTGTTGAAGAAAGACGTTCCTTTTTACTAGGACGATGTTGCTCAATGCTCTTTCGACTCATTAAAACATGCCCTCACAATGGCCCCTCTGCTACGGCCACCTAACTATAACAAATATTTCTTATTATATCTGGTTGCCGCAGAGTCAACCATTGGCATGGTTTTAGTTCAGGAAGATGATTTGTTCTCAGAATACGTTATCTATTACCTTAGCCGAGCCCTCGTAGGACCAAAACTTAATTATTCTCATATCGAAAAAATTGTGTTGGTAGCAATTCATGTTGTTCAACGGTTCTGTCATTATGTTATGTTTCGCAAGACCATCGTCATTGCTGTCATGAATCCATTCCAGTATATGTTGACACGATGGGTTATACGTGGAAAAATTAGTAGATAGATAGTCATCCTCCAGGAGTTTGACTTAGACTTTGTTTCATCAAAGTCCAAAAAGTCATTGGTCTTCGCAGAGCTTATATTGGGACATCCAGTTGAGTCAGGTGATGTTGTACCTAAAGAAGCGCCTATCCGGGGAGATATGTTTTTGATCACATCTTCAGATCCCTAGTATGGAGATATACTTATCTATCTCAAGACTTTGAAGTGCCCCACTTCTGCTTCTCGTGATGAGCGTAGGAATATACGCCATCAGGATAAGAATTATCTCATACTCGATGATACATTGTATTGGAGAGGTGTAGACTTCATCTTACGTCGATGTCTCACACATGAGGAGGCAATCATTGTGCTTAATGATTTCTATATCGGATCTTGTGGCGGTCATCTATCTGGGTTGGCAACAGCCCAAAAGATTCTACGAGCAGGTTACTTATGGCCGACACTTATCAAAGATTGTATGGAATCAGTCAAGAAGTGCCATCCGTGCCAAATATTCTCTCCAAAGATGAGGGCACATCCTGCTCCCATGTTTCATGTCATCACAGTTGGTCCCTTCACCAAATGGGGGATTGATTACACTACTTGCAACCCCCCTTCAGTAAGGGGGCACCGCTATATCATCGTAGATGTCGACTACTTCACTAAGTGGGTCGAAGCTATGCCAACGTTTAAAGATGATGGAGAGACTACAGCTCTCTTTTTATTCAACCAAATTATAGCAAGGTTCGGCATTCCGAGAGAGATTGTTACTGACCATGGCAGTCACTTTCAGAACCAAATGATGACCGAGTTAATATCAAAGATTGGGTTACAGCAAGAGCATTCATCACCCTACTACCCCCAAGCCAATGGGCAGGTAAAAGCTTTAAACAAAACTCTTAAGACTATTCTACAGCGAACTATCAACTCAGCCAAGTCAAATTGGCATTTGATGTTATACTCGGCATTATGGGCTAACCGAACATCTGTTAAGACTGCAACCGGTTTCTCACCTTTTCAACTCATTTATAGGCTAGAGGTAGTCTTTCCCATCGAATGTCACATCCCATCTCTAAAATTGGCAGTACAATTATTGCCAGACACTTCTCCACTTGAAGAACGGTTAGTGCACCTTGAGCAGCTCAATGAGCAACATCGTGATGCATCCCTGGCCAACGAGGCTCACAAACATAAGGTCAAGTGTCAGTATGATAGGTCTGTTCATCCTCGGATTTTCTCTAAAGGCGACCTTGTCCTGGTCTATGACCAAGATAAGGACCCCTTGGGGGCAGGAAAATTCAAACCCATCTGGTTCAGACCTTTCATCATAAAAGAGGTATTAAAAAAGGGGGCTTATCGTCTGGTTGATTTTGAAGGGAATGCTTTGGAAGAGCCTAGAAATGGGCTCTACCTCAGGAAGTATTACTCATAGGCAGGTCACTGTGGGTAACTTTTTGTAACATATGTATAGTCTTTGTACTATTACTTTTTAGCCTCTTTTAAGTGTTATGGACGTGTCATTGATGTTATCTTTCGTCAATTTGGCAGATGTCAAGTGATTCTGAGGTGTTCATTGGGTATGAAAACGGTGGTAGTCAGCACAGTTGGAGGCTTGCCTCTGCAACCTAGGTAATCTTTACACCTCAGGGCCCGTTGTTATCTTCCAGAGGTATATGCTTAGGTGACACCACAAATAATGTCGTTGAGTATAGTGTGGTTATTGAGTTTCTTCGTGATGCCTTGTCGTTGGGTATCTCTCATCTTCAGGTCTATCTCAACACTCAACTGGTTGTGTCTCAGCTAAACAGAGTATACCAGATTCATGATCCAACCTTACACCGACTATTCCTTAGGGTACGTCTCTTAGAATGAAACTTTGATTATATTACATATTTTCATGTTCCTAGGAGATTAAACCAAATTACATATACTCTAGCTAATCAAATTTTAGATTGGCATCTTGCACACATATGAACGAACTTTGACATAAGCATGTAAATACATTTTTTGCATACGTGATCCATAAGACACAAAAGATCAAAAAAC
Source organism: Picea engelmannii (assembly GCA_009831015.1). Classification (NCBI taxonomy): domain Eukaryota; kingdom Viridiplantae; phylum Streptophyta; class Pinopsida; order Pinales; family Pinaceae; genus Picea; species Picea engelmannii. The sequence continues at coordinate 632,334 of ML778119.1, read as the reverse complement.
CATATATAACATCATAAAGTATCCAGAGTACATAGATGGACGCAAGCGCCTCAAAAATAGGACCAAGAACGAGTCACAGGTCTTATGCCCTCAAAAAATATATACAAGTAGTGCTCGTGGCACGTAAAAAGTCTAAATAGGTTCAGGGCCTATGGGCTATGTTATAATAGTCCACAGCATGGGCTAAACGTATAAACAATCGGACCCACGTCTGAGGTGCCCCCACTACATGAGGTTGCATGGATGGTGGCAGGTCCTTTATCTCTGCCATCGGGACTGTGCAAGTGAGTGCAGTAAAGTTCTGCTCAACTCGTCTAAGTACCCTCTCAGCCTCCCCAGCTGGGAGGTTCCCTACTACTGTTGGTCCCCCGACAGCAGCAGCTGCAGCTTCTGGCCGAGGACAACTCATGTTCCGTGCATAATCAGTAGGTCGCACAGGTCCCACATCTGCATGCAACAAACGTATATCTGTCAAATACTCTGGCATATAAAAAAATGATATGTATAACAAAAAAGACATAAAAATTACATATACAACAAAAAAACTACAAAGGCGGAGACTTACCCATCTCCCCTCGCTCCTCACCAAGAGGCACGGGTATCTTAGGATCTCTATAAAAGTCTATCCCTGCATATGGGTAATCCTCGATCACAGGGATCTGTCGTGACAGCCATGCAAAAAAGTCATCATCGAAGGACTCATTAGCACTTCCACCACCCTGTTGCGGAAATAATACTGCCCATCTACATATAGCAGGAAAAGAGGCCTGATGTCCTCATACCACTTCTCGAGGACTAAAACTCGGAACTCTCTCAAAGAAGAATGAACACAAAATCGTCCCGAACCTAAAGTTCCTCTGTGTCCACTGTTGGAAATCTGTCAATTTCCTCTTCATACACTCAAGTAGTGTGGTACTCCAGTCAAAAATATGTGCATTCAAGCATTGGATAGCACAGTTCATATGTGCGCGAGACACCTGATGCAAGGCTGTTGAACCGGTAATCCGCCCAATCGGCAATAATATCACCTACAGCGATAGGTCATTGATCTTACTGATGGGCACCTGGGAGCTCAAACGATTAGTCCCAGCCTCACAGTGCAGGGCTATCAAGTCCGCTATATTAAGCGGCCCCGCTGGAAACATCTTGAAATTGAATGGTTCCCCTCTCCTTGAGAGGCCAGTCAAAAAATAGATATCCTCGATGGTGGGCACCAGTGATTGCCCCTCTAGCATAAAGGCTTCTGCATCAGGGTGCCAATAGTCAATCAAGGCATTCAATAGCCTCGGTTGCGCTCACATAAATGGACACAGGAAGAACTTAAGCAAACCACATTGCATCAATGAGGCCATGACATTCGGATCTCCCGCAACCAACTCACTAATTGCTTCATGCTCCCCTTCCCTCCAGTGGACATACATCCTACCAAAACAACCAAGTTCAAGAGGGTCAGTGACTGCTCTTTAGTTCTTTTTGACAATAAAAGGGGGTCCACGCGTGTTGTCGAGGTGACAGTTGCGTGTACACGCGGGCAGGCTTTACTCTGCCCGAGTGTACATGCGGTATGTCCAGAGACAGCCCGCGTGGACCTAGGGCCGACCTTTTAAAGGTTGACGCCCACCTAAAAAATGAAATCAAAAGCAAAATTAAAGAATTGAATAGCTAGATAGGGGATTTTGTACTTACTTGGTTCAAGCGGAAGTTCGTTTTGTCCACTGTAGCTCTCGGAATCACCATTTTTATCAAAAGGGGTCTTTTGGCTCCAGAGTCAATTTCCAAATCAGAAATGGTGATAATGAGCTGCTAGCTTCCATTTATAGACTTTTTGGCCTCTTTTTGTCACTTTTTTGGCCTCCCTTATCAGTTTCTTTATACCAAAAACCATTTAGAGTGATTTAGGAGTTATATGGGATGGATTTGATCGGGTATTGGGACATTTTTTTTGAGTTTTGAGAAAATTTTGATGGTCCATGAAAATTTTTCCAAGAATCAACTTGAGCATATAGGTTAGGTTACTACCCCGACTTTTGTGTCTCGTTGTCTTTTTCCTCTACCATTGGATCGATCCCATCAGGTTGTGACATGGAACCATCATATCTTCTTTAGAAGTGTCGCAACTTGGCAGTAGAGCTTACCAGAACATGGATTCCCTAGGTAGGTCCTCGTTTCATTATGATGTCCATGTCGTCTCTAACACACTATAGGCTCGGGAGTCCTTATAGTCTTTCCTAAATATGAGTTTGAGCCTCATTTGCATGAGTCTTCTTCGCTCTTGATCTCACCCTCAGGACTTCCAAAAAACAACGGGTCTCCTTTTAAGCCCTTTTCAGACCCTCTAAACATGAAAAGATTGACGAGCGATCTTGTAGCCTTTCACGCTCATTAAACTGAAATTTGAAGTCACGTATGTCCGACGGTAGTTTACCCATTTTTCGGTCCGGACGGTCAACTGTACGAACAAAGGTATACTCTATGGAACTTTCGTTCTTTAGAAGAGTACTCTCAGGTATAATTTTATCCCTTTTTCGGGCCTGAGGGACTAAACTTACGAAGAAGGAACCCCCATGGAGTCCATAGTTAAGATCTTTTCAGACTCCCTAAAATTGAAAAGATTGTCGAGTGACCTTATTCTTTCACACTCGTTAAATTGGTCATGAAGAACATTCCTGACAGAGTCCATAGTTAAGCTTTTTTCAGACTCCTTAAAAATGAAAAAATAGCCGAGTGATTTTGTCCTTGTCACACTCGTTAAAATGGTTTTGAATCAACGTCTAATCGGTGCTAGTTTACCCTTTTTCGAACTGACTACACTATCTTTGAAAAAGGTACCCCAATGGAGTCTCCTTTTATGTTTTTTCAGACTCTCTAAATATGAAAAACCACCAAGCTTTCCTTCCCTGGACTCATTAAACTTACATCGAAGGACGTTACCATTGTGTGTTTTGTTAACCGCGTTTGCATACCTTATACGCCAGCCTTGTAACAATTTGCTTCTGCGTCTTAACACCTTTGGCCCCCGGAGGATTTTTCCCGAGTATCATTTTACTAGAACATCAGTCTTGTCCTTGTGCCTTGAGCTTGTATGTTTGCAACACTCGTTCCTCCTTTGTAACGTAATATTCCTTTATTCTTTTTCCCAAAATTATTGGAAAAGAAAAAAAAAAACAAATATACCCCAAAAAGAGGAAGGGAAAAGTATTTTCTTTATTGGCAGCATAATGAATCACCCTTGGATAAAGCACACCTGTCCATTTGTTCCTCAGACTATGCGATGTAGTACGACCTTAGGAAGCTTTTCTCGCTATATAGAGTTGTGTCCTCCACCATTTGGTTAGCCTTCCAAACATATGGAGAGTTTGTGTTGTCTCCTGCTTCATAGACTTATGATTAATGCCATGCTACCTGAGTCTCATTATTTGTCGTGCTACTATCCAAGGGAAGTTTGTTACCAAGCCTGAGTCGGCCCCTCTGCAATATGTCTCTTGTCCGCATACCTGGCCATCCTGAACATCCAATCAAGTCCTTGTTTGAAATCACTGAAGCCTTCAGTCTAATCATCAAGATTATCAAGTGCATGACCAACAAGCTATCGAATACCTCTGGGTAGTGCAATCATACACTCATATTACACTCCTACCCGAGTTTTGAAGATTTTGAAGTTGTTTCTCAAGCTCTGAAGATCTCATCTCCAGCCATCAGGCCGAATCAGCTTTTGGAAGATGGATACTCTATATGTATATCTTTCTGATTTCGAGATGTAGCTCCGTTGTGTATTATTCGTGGCTACTCTTTATAGTTATTTGACATGGATCTACAGTGTATTTGATTGGTAGCCATGGCTCTATTTTATCCCGAGCATGGGTATGCTCGCCTCAGTGAGACATTTGTTATTTTGCAGACGACACCTCCTGGTTCCTAATCTTTGGGCTCAATCATTCGGCACATCAGTAAAGATTGGTAATGTATTTCGGCCATCAGATGCTCTTCTAACCTCACACATTAGGGGGCATCTGTTATAACCCTAAATTGCACCACACATGCTTAACTGGCATCAGGCCAACTCATATCCCTTCTTTTTCAAAGCACTATTGAACAACTCTCTGAAAATCCTCTTTTATAAAGGCCCACGCGCCCTAATCCATTACTACGCGCATGTACATGCTGGATGACCCAAAACAGCCTGCGTGGACCGACAAAAGCATGAAAAAAGGAAAGTTGCAGACGGAACAAAAAGCTATGGGTGAGTTAACTGAAACTCCCAGTCATGCATGGCCGAGGGTTTATCCAAATACCTAGCTCCTTCTAGCCTATAAAAGAAGGGGTAGGGGTCCCATTTGGAGGAGGAAAAATATAGCAAAGAAACTCTGCCCATGTACATATTCCCATTGTCCGAACCCTTTAGCCTTTCCTTGTGCCAAAGGAGATTCAAAGCAAAGCAGTTGAAGGACAGAAGAAGAGGATCCCAGGATCAGGTTCGAGGAGCGGTGACCGGTCTCAAATTTTGTAAGTTGACTCATTCTAAGTAATAAAGAAAATGCTTTCCCGTCCCAATTCATGAACTATTTATAGTTTGATCAGTATATGTTTGGATTTCTAACCCGTTAGTATATAAGTAGTATGCATGCATAGTTTTTGCTTGTCTTGGATGCAGGTCAGCTTTGGAAGGAGTATTGTGAACAAGTAATCAAGCACAACGGAGGATCGACATCAAATGTCGAGAACGAGGTAGGTTGATCTTTCCATGCATTTACTAAGAAAAGGGGATTTAAATCTAGGGATGAAGGTAGAAAGTAATTTCTATTCGGTCATAATTGCATGCAAAGTCTGAACTCTATTTTCTAGTCCGTAGGGAGATTTTCCCAACAACAGCTATTAACTGTGATAATTATATAGTAAATCGCATTATCACAAAGGCTCTTAAAAATATAACGCTGGAAGAAGCATGGAATAAACTTAAGTCAAATGCAAGTCAATTATGTGTATTTGGCAATGTAGCATGGGATCACATTCCTGATGAGAAAAGGAAAGCATTGTAGCCTAAAAGTGAAAAGTGTATATTTTTTGGTTATTTTGAAGATGTCAAAGGTTACAAACTTATTCAACCACATTGTAATGAAATTATTATTAGAAGAGATGTTAAATTTGATGAAAATATCTTGGCCTGCAAGCCTAATTTGGCAATTGTGCCTTATTTAGCCTACAAGCCATCTCCGGCATTTGTGCCTTCTTCGGTTCCTATTCTGGTTTCTTCTTCTTCAAATGATGATAGTGAGGATGAAAATCCACCTCTACCTACTCACCTTCCTCCAGATGAGTCCATTGAACCTGAACCTGCACCAACACCATCATTTCCTAGATGGGTCCATTCAACATGAGAAGCAGTGGGTGATCTTGTCGGTGATCCTTCATATCATATCGTACATTCACAGTTCCAATGAGCCTCTTCTCTTTTGGCTCAAGTTTCAGAGACTCATGATCTAGAGACAATTGCAGAAGCTTCAGGTCATCCAGATTGGGATACAACACCGAATGAAGAGTATCGTTTTTTAATGGAAAATGATACTTGGGATCTTGTAACTCTTCTAAAAGAAATAAAACTTGTCATATGTAAATGGTTCTATGGAACCAAGTATACATTAGATGTGTGTGTTGAAAGAAACAAGGCTCGGTTAGTTTCCAAAGGATTTTCCCAAGTTGAATAAATTTACTACAATGAAACCATTGCCCCTATAGCCAAAATGAATCACAATTGCCTTTTTCTTTCCCTTGTTGCCTCACATAACTAGGAGGTCCATCATGACCATCAGATGGATGTTAAATCCACCTTCTTGCATGGGGATCTGCAAGAATAAATCTACATGGAACAACCCCCTGGCTATGTCCATAATGACTCCAACCTTGTTTGTCACCTTAAGAAATATCTTTATGGTCTTAAGCAATCTCCTCGAGCTTGATATTCCAAAATGGATAGCTTTCTTTTTTATAATGGATTTTCTAGATGTCATTCTACCCCTAATGTTTATACCAAGAAAGTAGGAAGTCATATCATAATCCTTTTTCATTATGTTGATGACCTTATCCTCACTAGTAGTGACCCAAAACTTTTAGACCATGTGAAAACCAGCCTTAAGAATAAATTTGAAATGACAGACTTAGGATTTTTGCACCATTTCCTTTGCATCCAAGTTTTGCAAACTAAGGAAGAAATTTTTCTTTCCCAGACTAAGTATGATTGTGACCTTCTCCATCGCTTTCACATGGAAGATTCAAAACCAACCCCTTTCTAGTTTGGATTAAAACTTGTTTCCACTTGTACTTCTCTTGAAGTTGATGCCACTTTGTATCGTCAATTAGTTGGCAGCCTCTTATATCTTACTCATACTCATTCTGATATTTCCTTTGTTATTGGTCTTGTTTCTCGGTATATGCAAACACCCCATGAAATCCGATACTCTCTAGTGTAATAATCAAAGTGCCATCAATCTCGCCAAATACCCAATTCAACATTAGTGTAGGAAACACATCAAGATACACATGCACTTCATCAATAAGCTAATTCAAGATCGAGCTATTGAAGTGCTCTTTTTCCCTACAAAATATCAAGTTGCAGACATTTTCACAAAGTCTCTTAAAAAAGTGAAGTTCTCCAAACTTCGATCTTTGTTAGGAGTCCAGGTAGTTGTCATTAAGGGGGGATAGGTTATAATGCCTCCTTCCTTATCCTATTATGTCATCTTTGTAAATCCTTCAATCATATCGCAAGTTGTTTTAAAGGGGGGGTGTTAGGATATTTAGACACTTATGAGTTAGTAAAAGTGTGTTTCTTTAGTATGCATTTGTAGTTAGGAAATTTGATGATCACGATATGTTCCCGACATAGAGTGATCCAATGGATCATATTCTCCTCAATTTTAACCACTACATTTATATGTGGCTTAACACCCAATTGGTACATGATATTTATTTAAAGAGCATGGAGGGTCATTTTTCAATGATCAATTGTGAGAAACTCTCTTGTCAATCTCTCTGTAATATTTTTCTTTTGCATTAATAAATTGCTCCAAGTGGCCACGTTGGTTGGGGTTGTGGATGTTTACCATGTGAAAACATTGGTGTGTTGACCTTTGATCTGGTTGTGTGAGTAGTTACTTAAGTTGTTTTTCCTCTATTGGAATACTTGTGTTGTCGAATATTATGTGTTTTTTGATTTGGGATTTAAAGGATCTGTCGGTTTGGCCTATGTATGATTTTCCACAGGAGAAAGGAATTTGGTAGACTCTTGGGCCAAGCATATGGTTAGATTTGTCCTTAGCAGTTAAGAATACTTGCTTAAGGGTTCTACATGGTTTGAAAAAGGTTTTGATAGTATTTTTGGCCAAAATTCTTAAAATATGATTAGTGATGTTGAATTACTGAGAGGGGGGGTGAATTAGTAATAGAGAAACAAAATCCTTTTTAACCATAAAATGTAAGTGTTATATCAATGTAGCATTATCATCCAATAGTTGCGGAGTAAATAAACAATGAAAAAATGAGCAATCATACACATACACAATACACCATTGTTTTTACACGGAACCCTAAAGTGAGATAAAACCACAGAATGTTTTTTCTTATATGTCTTTAAGAATTACATTCATTGGAAGCACCAACTTCCTTTTTTTTCCAGCTAGAACTGGAAGGAGGCTCCAACCCCCCTATTTTCTTAGGCTACAACTTGAAGGAAGATCCAACTCCCCAATAATATGGCTACAACCCCCTATGTTCTCCGGCTACAACCGGAAGGTGGCTACAACCACCTGTCCTTGCCCTATCCAACCACCCTGAAATAAAAGTAGAATTATGGAACCACTGTCACACTATCACTGTGAGATATACTGTTGTAAATCTGTACCAATCAACCTATAATCAACATGTACCATAAACAAGTGCATCAATCATGCACCAACCTATACCAAACAACCTGTAATCAGCATGTACCATAGACAAGTGCATCAACCATGCACTAACCTGTACCTCAACCTATACCATCAACGAGTGCATCAACCATCCACCAAATATGTATCAATCATGCATCAAATAAACATAAACTATGACTCATCAAGATGTACCAACATCATCAACTATACACCTCATGTATGTGCCAACTCATCAACTAATTGTCTCAACCATGTACCCAACATGTACCTTAACCATATACCAAAATAACCATCAAAAGTTCTCTAGCAATACATCACACTATCCATAACCAAATACCATAAACCATTACATCAAACCATGTGCCACAACCTCACTATTATACAACCTCTATCTGTAACATACCTCAACCAAAATCCCTCATCAATTTCATCATCCAAATATTATGTGTAACTCTGTAACATGCATGGTGTATATRATCACATACCTGCAAACCTTCCTTAACAAGAGACTAGCTTTTTCATCAAATTTTACTTTAGTCTCACATGACTAGTTTTGGATTAGTCAACAACCCTAACTTGCAATAATCATAACTATGTACATGTCATGAATAAAGGTCTAAAAATAGTACACAATGTTCTTCAGTGTCTTGCCTGCAATTTCTCCAGGTTTCACTTCTTGGAACCTCCCAGAAAATGAGTTATAGAACAAATGGCATACCTTGTTGAATTCTGGCTTATTCTAGAGATCAAACTTGTATAGAATGCCCTGCATGGAATATTTGTTGTATAGATATGAAAATGGTACAAAAAATACTAAAGAATGTACTCTAACCAATACATTTGGTCTTACTAAATTTGGATCTGTTATGAAGAAGTTATGATGTTTTTACCTGAAACACTTGTTTTAGACTAGTTTTAGGACTAGCCACAAACCATATTTTCCACATAGTGTAACTCCAAAAATACAACGACCCACAAGATGAAATTTTTATCACAACTACTTGGATATATTTTTTCAACAACCTCCAGATTTCGCAGTCTGAATCATTCTAGAAAAAACATTATTTCAAAAATGGTGAGATGACCTGTAAATAACATACCTTAGAAAGCATCATCAAAAGAATTTATCCTCCCTTGAAATTCGGCCTTCTTTACTTCACCTTCCCTCTTAAATTCACCTTAGATATCCTTTGGTTACCTCGGTCACTTGTAGATATTCAATATGATGAATTGTGATTTAAAATGAGAGACTCTTGTCTCTTATTTATACTTTTATGTAGCTTCCTCAAGGGGTTACCTTCTAACCATCTTAAACAACTTTCCTTATTTTAGGGCTAACCCACTTCTAACCACTTGTCCACTTAGTAATTTCTCCATTAAATTTATTATTTAAATAATTTATTTTGAATGCAGTTTGACTTATAGTACACTCATCACTTCACTTTATTATTTACCTTCTAAAACTTCTTAAACCACTTTCCTTATTTTAGGGCTAACCCACTTCTTATCACTTGTCCACTTATTAATTTATCCATTAACTTTATTATTTAAATAATTTCTTTTGTATCTACTTTGACTTATAGTACACTCATTACTTCACTTTATTATTTAAATAATTTATTCTTTGCAACCACTTTGACTACTTTGACCTTTTGTGGCTTCTAGATGACCCATGAGGGTTCTCCAACTTCACATGGCCATTACTCTCTAACCGTGAGGAGTTGTGTGGTGTTCCACATACCACCGGAAATGGAATGACATGTACTATCCATGTAGAATATTCTTACCTTCAAATATATTAAAACTCATACCATTATACATTAAACAAACTTGGGTCCTTTCCCCAAACCTTTGTGCTATCGGAATTTGATACCAGACTTTCTTCAAGGCTTGAAATCAATGAAAAGAAACCCAAATAATCAACAATCTCCCCCTTTGGCATTGATGGAAACACTCTAATGCAATATTGTTACACCTCAAAATTGCTCAACTGGATAAGTGTCGCACATGCCTCTCACTTGTCGCAAGTGTCGCAAATGTTATTGGGTCATGTTATCATAATGACGACACTAAAGAGACACTTGAAACCTCTTATATGATTGGTTTAAAGGAAGAGACTGGTTCACTGGAGTCAAACATCTCTTAACACCTAAGAAGGCTTCTTAATCAAGGGTTTGGAAGGGGAACGCTCCCCTAAAACTGCCTGAGGAGCGCTGGCGCCCCTCTACCATGCTTCAGAAGCGTTGTAGTGCTTCCCCACCCCTTTGCAGAAGCGCTACCCAGATTTGAAGCGCTGGCGCTTCCCTTGGTCTTCTCTGGAGCGTTCTAGCGCTCTGATGCCCCTTCTGAGGGAGTGCTCTCCATTCTGGGTAAATTGTTAGCCCGGTGAGAAGAATAAG